>JAUZNJ010030386.1:0-14814 GCA_034780135.1 Jordanella pulchra
CGGGTTGGAAGACATCGCGAGAATCGATAGAAATTCAAAAGAGTGATTCCCGACGAAGCTTAGTTGGTGGGGGAGGCAGGATGGGAGGGACTTTTTTTTTCTGTATGTGTATGTATGTAACGTCTCCCTGTGGTTCATGGGCATCAGCAGACCTTGGACAAAGACATAGAGGAGCGTTGAAGCTCTATGAACGATGCTTCCCATAATTATGATTTCATCTTCATATGTTTATGAAGATAATGTGTCATGGTGAAGCATTAGTATTTAGTTAGGCATTTTTATGAATACTTTTTTAAATCATCCTATCAAAGGCACACCTTTCTCACTCTTTAAATTTCTTCCCTTCAAAGTCAGACGGGCAGAGTTTTTTATAGCTGCAGTTTGTCACAGAGGAGGATCAAAGCAGAGCATCTCTTGATTCAGACACAGTTTAATATCTGAGCAGAATCCCTGTGGATGGTTCTAGGAGAGAGACTGGTTAGCTGGTTTAGCTCAGGTCAAAGACCTAGAAGTCCAAACTAATCAATCCTGGAATGGACTCTTTATCATTCATGTTTCTGCTCTGGGAAATACTGGTAAAAGGTCTGCTTACGAATGAACGGCGCCCCCTAGTGGACAACAGCAACACTGACATAAAGAAAGGTGGCTTTTAAGTGGGTGTCAATGATTTGCTTACATCCCTAATTGATATGATGCCAGCTGAAATGTCCCTACGTGGAAATTCAAATCAGTGAAATCAAACCTCGGCGACACAGAGAATCACAATGTTACCGAGGCTTTTAATGAGGCCTGATCAGGAAACTGATGCAAAAACCAGCATTTTTTTCTTTTTCCACATCAAGTCAGTAAAGTTATTTCAAAACAGACAGATGAGGAATAATGATGGACCCAGTCAGGTTGGCTGTGAGTGAAGTTGTGTTTCTGCCTTTTACAGTGACAGAAGTGAAACGAGGCTGTGAAATAAAACATGTATCATAGATAAACTGCCTTTGATACAGTTCATTACAATCAGTTTATTTATTAGGCAACACAAGCTTTTTTTTTAAAAGCTGAACTTAAGCAAATACTGTTCTGAAAAAAAAAAACATAAACTGCTGGTCACCTTTGTGCAGATGAACAAGCAGTAGCTCCTGTTTATAACTGTTTTTGTTTTCATTTTCTATTAATCCTTTTGGTTATGGAAATTAAAATGAATTGTTCATCTCATAAATACTTTGTTTAATGTCTCTCTGAATGGCATGTTTCCCAACTGACAACATTTAGATTTAGTTTTTACGTTACACCTTTAGATTACACAAACGTTATGTTAAGCCTTCCTAATGCCAAATCCTGCTAACCAGCCTGCACTCCTGTGATTGGTCAGTTGCTGATGAAGCTTTTTAAAAAACAAAATAAAAGCTGCGTTAAATGTGCAACCAGAGCATGAAGTCACTTCTGATGGATTTACTTAACTTTAATCCTGCTAAAGAAAAGCTTAAACCTCCAATCAACAGGTTTTAATCGTGGGGATATTTGTAAGAATCGCTCCATATCTTCCTTTCTGATCCGTTTGCTGTGTTCTCAGGTTTCCATGATGCTCTTTGTTCTCTAAAAAACCCTGAAACCGTCAAACATCCACTTTTATGCTATAAGCTTAGAGCACGAACAGATGGACTTGAAAATAAAAATGATTTCTGACACGGATTTCTTTTTATATGAGCTAAAGATTAGAGCTTCTTAATTTATAGAGGAATCGATGTCCAGTTAGTCAGTGGTGTTGAAGCGACTTTAAATAATGTTCTTAGTTTTGCAAGAGTTTAAATCTTGTTTTTGATCCATTTCGTAGGCGATGGATGGCAGCAGCCTTCGCTGCTACTGAGGCATGACTCAGTGGACTCGGGGGTGGCCAAGGGGGGGCACGGCGGGCTGGCAGGGGGCTCTTGTTGGAAGGAAACACCCAACTGGCACGGAGCTCCCCGAGGAGCTCAGGACGGCCACCACCACCACCAAGGACGCCACCCCAAACGAGGGGGGGCGGACAGGGACAGGCAGGGGGGGCACAGGCAGCGCAACGGCAACTTCCACCCCCGCAAGGGGGCTCCGTACCAGGACAAGTTTCCCAACGAGGAACGCAAAGACGGCAAGGACGACAAGCTGAATTTTGTGGAAGAGGACTTTGTGAGTTCCTGACGCCCGTTTCCTCCCTTTGATGCTAACGCCGTGTCCTGCTAACATGTCTGCTTCCTCTGCAGCCCTCCCTCAACCCTGAAACAACTGGAAAGCCTGGCAGTCAGATGCGAGCAGTGGCTCCCCATGCTGGGGTGTGGGGTAGGAGACAGATCCACTCCTGATGCTCATCATGTTCATCTTCTCTTCCCCACGTCAACACCTCCTGTTAAAATGTTCTGCTTCGTGTTCCAGAAAACCCCCCTGTTGGCAAACAGATGGTGTCCAAAATGCTGATCATCAAGAAGGTTTCCAAGGAAGACGCCGGCGCAGCTTTCTCGGCAGGGTTCGCCACCGCCGGCGCCTTGCCCACCAATGGCAGCAAAGCTCCCCTCACTGGCTCCAGCGTCTACAAGAACCTGGTCCCGAAGCCTGCTGTGGCCCACGCCAAGGTAGGAGTGTCATCCAGGAGCCAGAGTACCTCCAGGTACCTCGGGGCTCCAAATCCTACCGAGGACAAATAAAGGGTCATTTTATCAAAATTCTCCAGGGTTTCTTAAACATCCTATTTTAATATTTCATGTTCCCCTTAACAGAGTTATAAAGGGTTTCCTTAACGCCTTATCGTCTGCTAATAAAGCAGCATATTTTATTATACGTTTGATGGCCACCGGGGGGCAGCAGAGCTTCCTGCCTGTCAGAGCTGTTGGGTGTATCTCTACTTTATGGAAGTATTTTTATTTCTTTCTTTCTGAGGACGTTTTACTTTCACTCTCCGCATTTAAATACAAATATCTGTACTTTCTACTCCTTACTTTGTCAAAATTGGTTCATTTCTTCTCTGCATATTGATGTAACAGCTGCAACAAAACCGTGAAAAGAGAAGCTTGAGTCTAGTTAGTTTATAGAAAAAAACCTGTGGATGAAGACAGCAGGCTGAAAAACTTGGTAGAAGACGAATCAGATTCTGATGCAAGCAATTCTCCTTTTTATTTTATCCTAGATTTACACTTTTTTTTAATTTAGTTTTCTAATAATCTGAAAACCTAGTCATGCAGAATTGCTGTTCAGTTCTGTTTCTGTTATTCTGTCTGAAACCGTATTTTTCATGTTCTTCCAAAGTTTAAACAAATTTTCAGTTCATAGAACTGCTTCTTTTCGTAATCAGTTAAGGCAGAAAAGTAGTTTTTACTTAATTGAAGGAGTTTAATCAGTTAATTTTCCCAGAGTCTTTATTTTACACGTTTATAAACTTTTACTGCAGTATGTTGGTACACACTACCTGCGTTCAGGTGGAGTGATCGGAGGCTAATGAAGATCTGTTTATCTCCTTATTAAGAGAGAGCCCAAATATGACTAATATTACATAAAATAACATAAAGTATCATGATAAAAGCCCCTTCAATTGTAAGCCTGTAGTAATAAACTCTAAATATATACGATGACACAAAAGGTTTATATAGTTTTTATCGGTTTTCAGTCTTTCACTTCAGATGTTTTTTATTCTGATTTAGTTTTCATTTGTTTTGATTATCTGTTAGCTGGTTTAGTTTTTATTTTTTGACAAGGCTGCATTTCAGTTTAGTTTTTAATTACTTTCGGTTATATTTTAGGTCTTCAATGTAAAATGACTTGCATACTGGGGGGAAAAGACTTAAGTGTTAAGAAAAAATGTAAAAAGTAGAAATAAAGTCCCAGATAAGGAAAGATCAGTGCAGAAACACAAACGACCTGATTGCCACACTGCCATCTGCTGGTGTGATGCGGTACAGCCAGAAACTAAACTTCATATTAATGCATCATGATAGAGACAAACAAGAACTAAATACATTCTCTCTTTAAGTTAGTTTTAATTAGATTTCTAAACTCTTTTAAGTGTTTTTGTTTCTTTTACAAGGCCTAGTTTTTGTTTTGTATTTCAATAAACAAAAATTTCTTAATTTGATAACAACCTTGGCGACATGCTAAGTTGCCAGATTTAACATTTGTATTCAGTCATTTTATTTTTTTTTTTGTTAGTGTTCTGAGGGATTAAAATAAAAAAAAATCTAATAAAGTTAAATGTTTTATTCATTGTTAATTCTTTCACATGTGCTGGACATTCAAAGTGTTTCTCTCCGTGGTTTACATAAGATATTTCTGACATTCAGTCAAGTAGAAACAGCCAGATATCAAACATTCACATGTAGTAAAGTAACTGTAAAAACACAGTGTAAAGACCAGACTTGGACTGTTTCTAGAACTTAAGCCCGTCCTCTTTTCCAGAGCACCCAGTGGAAATCCGGTGGTAGAGAGATCACAAAGCCTGGCCTTCACATGCCCGGCCGGGATTCAGTCTTCACCAGCCCCGTCTCTGCAGCCAAACCCAGCACCCCGGTCATCGCTCCACAGCACAACACCCAGAAAGAGGTTAGATCTGCACAAAGGGCCTGAAACATACCTTCTGATCCAATCTAGAATAAAAATATATATATTTCTCAGTTTTACTTATAAATATACGTTTTATTCACCATTTGTTTACATTACAAACCTTTTTTTATTCATTTATCTTGTGGTTGTAGCAGCCACCTTCAAGCACCACTCCTCCCATAGACATCGCCCCCTCCAGGCTGAAGCTGATGCGCCGCGGTCCGGACCGAAAGAGCGAGTTCCTGCGAACCCTGAAGGACGAGGGCACCGGGGAGCTGACGACGAGCAGCAGCCCGGGAACGTCGGGAGAGGTACGCAGCTGTCCGAAACCCGAATGACACGCGTTTGGGTTTGTGGAAAGGTTTTCAATGTTGACTGTGGGTTCTGTTCTGTCTCAGGGTGACAGCAGCACCCCAGAGCCCAAAGCGTACAGCGAGGAGGTCTGCCATGAGAACGGCCTGTCCTACTCCCTCAGTGATTCAGACACAGAACACCTGTCCAGCTCCCTGGAGGCAGAGCACAGGTGAGAAAGATGCTAACTAGGGACCCTGTCTGGCAGATTTTGGGTACATGAACAACCATCTAAGCTGAACACTGGGATCTCACAGGCTGCTGAAGGCCATGGGCTGGCAGGAGTACCCAGAAAACGATGACAACTTCCTGCCTCTGACAGAAGATGAGCTGAGAGAGTTCCAAACTAAGACGGAGCAGGTGAGAAACAGGCCGTCGCTGCGCTGTCCTCGCTGACCCCATCCACCCTCCTCGTTTATTTCGTTTTGTTGTTATCCACCAGCTGAAGAAGAACGGCATGCAGAGGAACGGGGTTCTCCCGAGGGCGCGAGGCGTCACCCTCCACTTCACCCCCTGGAGGAGTGTGGCGGAGGCACACGTGGAGGAGGGTTCAGAATCAGAAACCAGTAGCAGCAGCCAGAGCTCCGACGACGACGACTGCATCAGATCCTAACACGGCTTTACGGAACAAACCTACAACAAAACAGCCAACACCACATCCCAGCAAGCAACCCGCCCACACCCCCCTCTTCCTGTCTCATCCCTCCTCTTAGAGCACCGTTTTGAATTTCTCAAATTCTTTTTGTTTTTTCGTCATTCTTGCACAAGGGAAAAACCAATCATATCCCAGTGAAGGGGGAGATTCCTGCTCTGCCAGACGTCGTTTTCCCTGCGTTTCCTCCTTCACTGCAGTCCTTGACCTCTGACCCTTCCCCTCACCTTCTTCCTTTTTTTCTTCCTCGCTTTGTTGAACTGAAGTGTTCATCAAGAAAAAGAAGGGCAATGAATGCACACTTGATTCTGCTTTAAACAGACTAACTCATTTCATTGATGATGCTGATGACACATTAATAATGATATTAATAAAAATTGGTTCCTGACAAGCTGATATGTTTCACTATGAATCTGACTCCTGTGGTGTTTCATCTCCAAGCTCTGCAGGAATTATATAGATGGAGTTCTTAAAGAATGAGCACTTTAAAAAATGATTTTTCTTTCACTTTTAAAGGTTTTCTAGAAAATAAAATGCTCTAGGAGGAGCTGTTGGGATAATTCTTGGATCTGCAACCTGTATGATCCAATAATTGATTCATTCCTGCCCTCAGTCCAGCAAAATGGAACGCCTTTAGAGCCAGTAATAGTACATGGGTTTATGGAAATAATCTATTAGTGTAATCTGAGATAAAATCAAGTATTATTTAGGTAAGCAGCACTTGACTGCTTATTGCTTCATTTGGTCTGATCTTTGGAAAAACTGACCTATATAAGTTAATGTGACTCAGATCGTTGCTTTACAGCAGCCTGAGCTCTGGTTGAACACGAGCTAACTGAGCTACAAATCAGATTAGCATGGGCGGGTCTAGATGGGTCAACAGGGGCCCATTAGAACTGGTTATGGCCCCTCTACTTCAGACAACACCAAATGATTTGATGACTGATTGGTTCCTGGGAATAACACGTTTATTTTACCGCCTTAGTTTAACAGTTCTCTAATGATTTGTTGAACATTTAGCTTCAGTCATAAGACGGGATGAACAGTCGCACTTTATAACAAGGAACACAATTTGATTAACTGCTAGAGAGCTAATCAGGAACTAATGGGTGGTTACCAAGGAAACCAAAGAGGAATTAAGGAACTAAAGGTCATTTAAACATTTATTGGACTAAAAGTTAACAAAATTAAAGTTGGTTCTGAATGAATGCTAAACCTGTTGCACCGAGTACCATCACCAAGTTAATGTTTTGGACTTCATTGGAGTCAAGTGGTTACTAAGGAACTAATTGTTACCAAGTCAGTTAACTTTTTTTTTCCCCTTAAGTAAAACTTCTCATTGTTTCCTGCTTAATGTGTTTTCCAGGGAACGAAGCATTAGCTCCATAATCAGGCTGGGTGTTTCCCAGTTAACTACCCATTAGTTCCTAGTTGTAGCGTTAGATCAGGGTCTACAGAGCCATTAGCGGCTTCTTGTGTTTCCAGACATATTAAATGAACTTTAGATCAGATTCTCTGTTCCCCCAATGAAAAGCTTTCAATTTACCCATCGTTGGATGTTCCTACCCTCCCTCCTGGAGCAGAGCCACTTCTAAATTAGCTATGCTCTCTGGTGTTTGTCAAAGAAGCCACAAATCTTCCATTACAAGCTGCCTTAAGAGTAGATTGTAAATTAGAGAAAAATAAAGTCCTACTTAATATATAAAACCATCATTTTCACTGCAAAACATGGAAATGGCAACATCTTACAGGCTGCAAAAATAAATAAAAGTCCTTAATCAGATTAAGAGGTTCAGTAGAACAGCCCAGTTAAAGGTCAGACCTGAAATATAAAGTCCCAATTAAAGGTTTGACAGTATCAAGGAATTTTGTGCAGCACTGCATCTGCAGGTAGGCGGTTAGTGTGACGCTATATTTGCACTTTTGTTTCGATACATTGAAAAATGCAAAAATAAAAAAAAATAAAAACATTTTAGGAACTCCCAATCATTTCAGCAGTATATCCTGTACCTTCATTAGTATATCCTCTTAAAAGCCACTCATTTGTAAAGTAGAACACAAATGGAAGAACTTCAACTGGTTTTCAGGTTCATGAAACATTAGTGATCTAATCTCCCTCATTTGAATCTCCAGGTGAATAATCAGTGAGAACATTTATCCAACAATCTTTATTAAACTTTAAACATTACAAAAAGGTTTAGAAGACAATGAGGCATATTTACAAACAGCAGCAAAGAGCGGTTCAGAGGAACAGGGACCAGTTTGGCTTCAGACTAAAACGACTCTGGTGAGGAGGCTCAGGGTCACACCAGAACCCACCGTATTTGGAGGACACGTCCCCAGAAATGAGCGAACTAGCTACTCTTGGAAAGTGATCATCAACGAAGGAGTAAACCTTAAAGAAATGCCGGTGTTGGAATCAGAAAGCTCTACTTCGCCACCTCCATGTTTCCAGTGTTTTCTGCTGGGTCTCCTTTAGCGCTGTGAATGCCGTTTGTGTGAGGCTGCTGAACGTCGCCCTCATCCTGCTTCGCCCTCTTCACCTCAGCTTCCTTCACTGGACTCTCCTCTGGTTTCCTCTGAAGAGAAACAGAAAAAGTAAATAAAAAAAAATAAAAAAAAACACGCATCAAGCTAGAAGATCTAGAAATAAGAACTTTCACAACTTAATGTTGGGCTACTCTTCCCACCAAAGCTGGCTGGTGCATATTTTACACGTACTGGTTTTCATAGCAGAAGCGTTATCGCCATCTAGTGGCTAAACACATTTACTCAATATTGAAAACAAACCTTCAAATCAATACACTCTGCTAGGTTCAGTGTTTATCTACAGTTTTAAAAACACTTGAGCCAGAACTCCGTCCAGTTCAGGACTAATCCAGTTCAACAGTACTGGGTTTACCAGAACATAAACAGCTTCCTGCTGCAGTGGTAGAGGTGAACACCAGCTGCCCTTTACAGGCAAAAACCTTAGAAGACGTTCTGAATTATTTTCATATTCCTCTAAAAACGACCAAGTAAAAGCCGAAAAACAAACATCTGCTCTGCAACAGAGCGGTTAGAACCCTCCCCACCAACACTTGCCTTCTTCCTGACCAGGTGGGAGATATCAGACACCGGGACTGGGGAGGCCTGTTTACTGGGACTCTTGAGCTGATTGGAAAATGAGAAACGTTAACGTTTGAGTATTTCAGATCATAAAATCAGATTCATGTGGTGGTTAGACGTGTAATGAGTCCACAAAGATCCTGGATCAACTGGTCTTTAGAAGCAGCAGAAATGTCAGCCTTCAGAACAGCATATCCAAGTGAATGCAGGTTTGACCTAAATGACTGGAGTCATGTTGAACAGAATCGGGGGTTTCATCATAGAGGAACATCATGGTGGGTTCACCAGAAAAAAGTTTCGATGTTTTACTACGGATCTATTTTTTACTGTGTAATAATAAAGTTCCAAGTGCAAAAATGAAAACAGTTACACTAATATTTAACCCGACAGTTTCAGACTAATGACGGATGTGAATGAACGAACGTGAGCCGAGTTATAGAAAGGTTAACGTGAACCTGGCTGAAGCGACTTTACAACTCATTTCAGGTTTACAAAGGAAGAAAGATTAAAACTACGTCCTGTTAAGGAATATTTCAATATATGATGGGGATATCATTTATTTCAGCACCAATGATACGACTTGGTTTAATATTTTGATCTCCATCAGTCTGGTTACAACCCTTTTCACTGACTGACATTCTGGGTTTTATGCCTTTTTGTTTTCTAAAGCAAAACTTAAAATCTTACATGGGAGGAGTTTTATAAACGTGGCAAAGTAATTGTCCAGTTTCTTAAATGGAGATACTACGCAGTCTGAGGCTTTTATTATTATTGATATCTAAAATATATTGTCTCAGCTGAAATTAAGAATCATATCACGATACAAGTTTCAACTTTATCATCCTAGCCGAGCATGAACTATTATTACAGGTTAATTACTAAGAGGAACCTGTTCAGGTTTGGTGTGAACATCCATCGGTGCGATTTCAATGTGGCTTTTTAACCCTGAAAAGGTGCTTGATGTAAAAGCCCCATCAGCCCTGAGGAGATGCTTTTCCCCCTCCCAGCTATTAAAGGATGTGGTTGTTTAACCATGAAAGTCAGAAAATTTGTATTTTAAAGAGTATTACAGTTTAAAAAAAAAAAATCTAAATTTGCTTTTGAAGTTCTCACTGGTGATACATTAAGCCATTCAATGCAATATGTGATCAAAACATGTTTACATCAGGCTTTTCAAGACAGAAAAAAAACACCGATTGTGTAGAGCTCTCAAAAGGTCGTGTATCAAGTACGATACAGTTAGACTTAACTTCATTAATCCCTTGGGATTACTCCCTTCGGGAAATTGTATTTCCAGTAGCAGGAAAATTGTACATACAAGAAAAAAAGAGGGTGTTTAGGCACAGTATATACAATAGAAAAATAAAATCAATTAAATAAGATGTAGGAAGATGTATTGGGGGATGAGGATAGACAAATAAATAAATACAGTTGACATAAGGAATAAGAGTCCTTCATGATCCAGGCAGCAGCCTTTCAGTTCAGAATAAATACTCACTGCTGGACCGGATGAGGAGTCACTGTTTACAGTAGGACCAGGCAGCGTGGAGGAACCAGAGGATCCATCCTGCAGGGGGAGCAAAGGAAAAAGATCTGATCATCTGAGGCGGTAGAGTCCTATAACTACAAACGCTGTAGTGAATTCCTCCAGTGAGAACCGCTGTGGAACATCAGTCATGCTGCTATTCACCTGAGCCGCCTCAGCACCGGTCTTCAGTCCCTCAGTGGCGTCCTCCACCTTCTCTTGGATCTCTGGGAGCAGAGCCTTCAGCTCCTCCAGCTCCTTCCTCTCCTCTGGCAGAGCTTCTGGACCCTCCGCTTTGTCAATCATCTCTTGCAGTTTCTCTAAAAGGGGAAGAGAGTCGGATTAAAAACGAACCCGAGTGCAGCGGGCCGCGGCGGCAGGCGGGCCTTACCTAGACGGCTCTTGATGACGGAGATGGAGTCATTGAGAGCCTGGATGGCCTCGGCGTGCTGGAGGTTCAGGCTGTAGGTCACCCCCAGCTGGTAGTGGGTCTCAGCGAGCAGCCGGCTGTCTGAGTCCAGGTGCTTCAGCTGGAGCTTCAAACACTCCTGGAAATCCTCCAGAGCCTGTGTGTAGTTGCCTAAGATCACAGTGAAACATTTTCCTCCATGAGCTCAGTGTCGCCGGGTGGACCGAGCAAATGATGTCACAGCTGGTGGTACCCGACTCAGCAGAAACCTCCCCCAGCTTCAGGTGGGTCTGGGCCGCCATCAGCTGGTCCTCCTTCGTCTCCTTCCTGGATAAAACACCAGCGGTTAGGATCACACCCGGTAGATGTCTGGGAGGCCTCCCTGCAGCATCGCTACCTTTTGTAGATCACTTTAGCGACCTCCAGCATCTCCCAGGCCAGCTGCAGGTTCCCCACCTCCTCATCCTCACTGTCCTGAAGCAGAACACAACGGTTCAACGTCTGAAGGTCATCCAGAAGGTCATCTAGAGCGTCTGTTCCAAGTACCTTGTCAGCAGTCACCTCCCCTTCAGCCTGCTCCTCCCCTTCAGCCTCCATTTCTTCATCACCCCCCTCTTCCTCTTCCGTTGCTGCTTCTTCATCTAAAACAGGAAAAGTGACAAAAAAAATTAAAGCTACAATCGAAGCAAAATGATAAGTTATGAAAAACTCATGTTACCTCCTTCTTCTTCTGGCTTGTCTGCAGGTTCTTCCTGAGCAGCTGCTGCTGCAGCTGCTGCTTTTTCTTCATCCTTCTTGTTCTCCTCCTCCTCAGCAGCAGGTGGCTCCTCTCCAGTCTCATCTTTGTTCTCCTCCGTTTCTCCATCCTTATCGGTTGTAGCCTCAGAGCTCTGCGTCTCACCCTGCTCTGTAGCCTCGCTCTGCTTCCCGTCACCCTTCTTCTCCGCCATGGCGTCGTACACCTGAACCCTCAGCTCGTCTCTGGTCTTCTCTAATGAAGAGATGCAGAGCAGAGTTACAGCCAGCAGCAGGTCTGGGTTCTCTCCTGGCGAACCGCCGGCTCACCATCAAGGTTCTCGGCGCTCTCGATGTTGGGGTCTTTGGGTTTCTCTTCCTCGTCCTCTTCTGGCACTCCTTCCAAAGCGTTTCCCAGGACGGAGTTCTCCATCCTAGAACCACATCCTACAGTTAAGACTTTTCCAGCTTTAAACAGAGTCCGGTTCCTGTTAACTTTAAACCCACCGAGCCAAATCCAGCAGGGCTTTACCACACCAGTAGAACGCCTCCCCACATTCGTCCGCCGTGTCTCCGTACTTCTTAGCTCTGAAATTAACATTTTTTTTCCCATTAATCTGTATCAACTATGTTTTAAAACCCTTTTATTCTGATGCATCTGATGGGTGTAAAGCTGGCCCTCATATTTTGACGTTTTACACTCAAAACATTCCCAACATCCTGAGGAACTTTCCATACATTCAAATCCTACAGGCAGGTTGGTTAAACGTTTCCTTTCTAAGGACTTGGACATCTTCCATTTGGGACACAAAGAAAAACGCACCAATCAGTCAGAATAAATCAATTTTATTCGGTTAAATGGGGGAAGAAATTGCCATAAAATCTGCCCCAAAATAGATTTAGCTGTTGATCAGGAAAAGTCCCACTGGAAGTGAAGAAAATGTTAAATTTGAGGCTTTTAACAGACTCAGTCGAGGGCCGCTGTCCTGCAGCTTTTAGAGGTTTCCCTGCTTCAGCACAGCCGACTCTGATGACTGCAGTTCATCACCTATCAATGGAAATCACCTGCTGAAGCAGGGAAACCTCTAAAACCTGCAGAACAGCGCCCCTCGAGGACCAAGTTTGGGAATGCCTGCGAGTCTACAGTATCAGATAATCATTTCATTAATACCACAAAGAATGAATGATAATCAAAAACTCCTGCCCTACGTTACAAAAAATGGTATTGCCAAAAAAAAAAAAAAAAAAACTGCCATGTTTTCACACCCAAAAATTTCAGGATTTGAAGCATTTTATCCAACAGGTAGAACATTTAGTTTAAAAAATTTGTTTTTTTCTTAGAAGATAGTTCAATGTATGCCTTAGAAAAAAGGTTATGTCAGGTAATATCTCTGACTACCAATGGATTACTAATAAAAATTAGATCTCTTGAAACCTACTTTTGATTTTAAGTATTTGGGCAATAGGACTGATAATTACACAACTAAGGAGTGGTGTTATTTTAAAACATCTAACTGAAGGAAAGAAATGAAGTAACTAGTGGATGACTAAAACATTAAGGATTTTTCCTTCATTTAAACTCACAAATACTCCCTAATAAAGGATAAAAATACAAAATAATGAAACTTTCTCTTGAGGGCAGCTGCTACAGATCTAATATGTATTGTAGTAAATTGATAACATCCGGTCTGAGGCGCATTCATTCATTTTAATCAGTATGATGCAAAACACCTGCAGGAACCTGGCATCAACTAAACAGAAGCTCTAGTCTACATAAAATTCATTGTTTTTCTACATAAAAACTAAACACTTATTTAAGAGACAACCTATATAAATAACTGAAGATAATTAGGCTAATTCCAACTCGCCAGCTTTAAAAACCATTAAATCAGTGAGTTTGCTCGTTTAGTGTTCCGGTGGACTCACAACATGCCGCAGGCCTCCTGCAGGGAGCTCACCGCCTCCACAACCTTCCCCATCACCAGGTACTTCTTTCCAGTTCCCACGAGCATGTTGGCCTCCTCCATTTTTAACTTCACTGGACAGAGAGAGAACAAAGGACGAAGTCAGCCGAGTTCCTAAAAAAAACAAAAAAAACAACAAAATGTTCTAATACAAGGCAAATTATTATGTTAAATATATAAGAGCAACTTTGAATAATATATCATAATAAAAAAACATAAAAGCTTACCTGGTTTGAGAGTAACACTGGCAAGGAAAGGTTGAGGGGTAGTGATTTGATTCCGCGTGTGGAGTGCTCTGTTGTTTCAATTTAGCGCGAAAAAGCGCCCCTACTTCCGGATTCCCAGACAAACGCGGGAGAATTCTTAAAGGTACAGACACATTTGTTCTAAACCTTCATGTATCACCTCCGCCAAGGATTGGCGTTTGATTGTTTGTTTCCAGAATAACTTG
Source organism: Jordanella pulchra (assembly GCA_034780135.1). Taxonomy (NCBI): domain Eukaryota; kingdom Metazoa; phylum Chordata; class Actinopteri; order Cyprinodontiformes; family Cyprinodontidae; genus Jordanella; species Jordanella pulchra. The sequence goes on from JAUZNJ010030386.1 coordinate 13,750, forward strand.
AAAAGTGTCAGGCGGATATTGATCAAATTTTCACAGAGGGTGCGTATTATAATCACTGACAAATGATACAATTTTGGTGATGATCCAAATAACCGTTTGGGGCGGGGGGTATTTTGAAAGCAGACTAACAAACAAACAAATGAGCTGCTTGGTGGAGGTCTGCTCTCTCCGAGTGCTTTTGTAGCTTAATTTATTTACATTATTTGTTTTGGGCTGAAATAAATTGATTTGTTTTTGGATTAGATAAGAACGAGAAAGTGAAAGATTTAAACTTGGGATAATTAAAGTCCCTGTTAAGACAAAAAGAAAAATCTTTTTCTGAAACTTGTTCTTGTTTTTAGCTCATTTTATTAGTTTATTTTAAATGAGCCAAACTTTATAATTGCATTTTTTATTGCTGCGCTAGTCATTTTTTTTTTTTTTTTGCTTTTACCGAAACAGGACTCTCTTGTAAATGAGATCTCAGATTTCAATGAGAAAACCTGTATAAATCATCACTAGCATCAGTTCTGTCACAACATTGCTAAGCATCAGACTGACATCCTCGCACCTTTGGTTGTTAACACACCGCACCACATCTCAAACTCATAGGATTTCTCCAACAGAGTAAAGGAACTGACACTGGACGCAGATGAAACCATGGTCTTATACGATGTCACATCTGTTTTTACTTGCATCCCCATCACAGAGGCAGTCGCTACAGTAAGGATGCGCTTACTTCGAGATTACACTCTGAAAGGACTAACCTAACCGCTGACCACATCTGTCTCTCCACCACATACTTCCAGTTTAACCAAGCTTTTTACAGGCAGAAGCATGGGTGTGCGATGGGCTCTCCTGTGTCCCCCATAGTGGCAAACTTATACATGGAAGAATTAGAAAGCAGAGCTCTACAGTCATACATGGGCACCAAACCCGGGAAGATGTGAAAAGATGACAACCTTGCCTTCCTGGACTGCGCGGTTCACATAATGGAAGACAGACAACTCAACATAGAAGTCTACAGGAAACCTACACACACTGACCAGTACCTCCGTTTTGACTCACACCACCCACTGGAACACA
>JAUZNJ010030387.1:0-14813 GCA_034780135.1 Jordanella pulchra
TACATGAAAATATGTGAATCCTGCCTTTTTGTTAACAGTAGCAAATGCAATGAAAATACCATAAAATGTCCCCAGAGATCGTGTCCATCGCTGTGAGTCAGGAAATAACCGAACCATTCAGAGGAAGAGAACCTTGAAACAGGAAAATGTTGTTCAAAGTTAGTTGATTATATCTAACTTCATATATATCATAATTATTATGTTGTTGTTTTTTGACAAAGAGCAATTTGAATCAGAGTTTATAGCACTGCTGCTTTACACAACGAAGATCATGGGTTGGATCCCAGGCTGAGGCCTTCGGCAGTGAAAGTTTTTAAGTTTCAGTAGACGTTAGCGAGTAGCTATTAAATTAGCTACAAGATGCTAATAGAATTGAGTAATTTCTTTATCAAACTGAATGTTATTTGCTTTTTTAGATACATTCTATAGGTTATTTTTTACAGTGCAGGGATTCTTCATTGAAATATATATGGTTTTGTTTTGTAGAAAAGAAGTCTGTGTTTTATTGAGGATAAAAGCAAAAAAAAGGATTTATCTCAGTAAGATATTAGATTGTTCGTATTATCAATAGTTTCTCTCACAGCTGATGGACTCTACCATAATCCAGGCTTTATTTAAGGGAGTTTTTATCCTCCAACAATCTTCACCTGGGGGTGGGGGGGTATTTATCCTTTATTGTTTTTTTGATAAGTTTCTAGTCACAATAACAATTTTGATTTAATGCTTAGATAATAAATAAAATCAGTGATGATTGCAAACTCTAGAAATTGTGGAAATTAATATTTTTCTTTTTTCTTTCTTTTTTTGGGGCTTTGACAGATTTGAGAATATGATTAAATGCAGTTACTGTGAGATATTTAGCAATATAAATCATACATCGTTATTACCTGGTGTCCTGGAGAAAATCTTTATTCTTCAAGGGTTTTCTTTATGATGGGGGGGCTGGGATTGCTGCAGTCAAAGCCAAACAGTTACCTAAGTAACACTGTGAAGGAGTAACCTTACTTTTTCATCGACACCTTTCACGATAACATCATCCAATATCGTAATAAGATTTAAAGAGCATATGGCTAAGCCCGACCTCAGACACATAAGTTGCATTTTTTCACGTTTCTTCAGGGTTTTTTGCTGGAAGTTTCTTTGCGGGATGTGAATTGGCTGCTGAGTGAAGCGACCTCATTTCCAGCTCTAATGTGCTTTTTCCTCTCCACACGTTGACCTGCGTGAAAAGGTGCCGGCAGGTCCTCAGTCGCCTGGAGAAGCTGCTGCTAGATCTCCATTGATAATCAAGTGGGTCTCATCATTACGCTAAGCGATATTTTACGTTTCCCGCATTGTTGGAACAGCAAAGCGCCACAGATTAGTCATTACTCCATTTGTCAGTCGCTGTGTGTGTTTCTGTTGGCCTTTCTGTTGCCCCCCCAGCCCCCCCGGCTGCAGGAACAGCTAGTAGCCGTGGGATGGTCGAGTGGACATCAATGGGCTCAGTGTTTGAGTCATCAGCCAAGCCTGAGATGTTTGGGGGATTCATCACTTTTGTTTTTGTTTACTCAAGTATCAGGTTAATCTGCTTTAGAAAAAGTCTGCACGCTGACAGCCCGGCGTGTCCATACGGCGCAGGGAAAATCCAGCAATGTATACTTTGTCTGTTATCTATCTGACGGCCTCAAGCTCCCCACACACACCGAGGGATTCCTTTGGAAAGATGAAAGGAGAGCGATTAGGTTCTGTGTGAATTTTAGCACCGTCCTCTTGCAGGAGTGTTGACACACGAAGCTCGCCTGCTTCAACATCTGAATCCTGGATAAAAAGCCAGGTTTGATTTCCCAGCTCTTTGTTTTTTAGGGGATCAGCTTCGAGGAGTTCAGATCATTCTTCCAGTTCCTGAACAACTTGGAGGATTTCTCCATCGCCATGAAGATGTATAACTTTGCTCACCGCTCTGTTGGTCAAGGTAAAGGTTCACAGCATCATTTCCTTTTAATTAGAGTTTCTTTGAACACATGCAGCTGCTGTAGCATTGATCGGGTTGATTGATCAATCTACAATTACAGCTATAGTTTTGTCCAGGTAGGAATCCAAGGTTTTAAATAAATATCTTTATCCTTTTTGTGGACTATTGCCAGAATGTTTGTGAATCTTCAAAAATCACCTAAAATAGGGACGTATAACTTCTTAAATCAAACATTTTTTAGACTTTAGCAACTTTACTTCTTCAGTTTCTTAATGGAAAACAGATGAAACACAGTTGAGTGCAAAGAGGACAGGACTTCAGTCTATATGACTGAAGTATAAGAGCAGGGTGACTGCTGTATAAGGGAATGGTGTCAGGAATCCTGCTTTGTTCGTTAACGACGGCTTCTGCCAAGGAAACACCTGCTGTCACCACCGCCGTGCATCAGATCAGCAACATGGTTGCTTGAAACATGGGACCCAGATGAGCTACTTGCAGGAGACAAAGAGAAAGAAGAGCGTCTCCTGAACATGGATTGTAACGAGGGATTACCACCGGTGCAGAGCTTGCTGATGTTAGGAGGAGACTTTTAGAAACCCATCCGAGAACCATTAAATTTCTCCAGCAAGTTCCAGGATTGGAAGGTGGAGCCTTTAGCCTGGGTCATCTGCTTCCGACTCCGAGTTATGCCACAAATAAATGATGGTACAGAAAAAAATCATCCAAGAGAAACAATTTACAGCAACGAAGGAGTCATTTGTTCCTAAAAAATGAATTTTCCAGCTTCCATTTATGAGGCAACAATGTCAGAAATCCTCATAAATGTATGAAAGAAAACTTAGACTTAGCCTGCTTGAACCTTTTAGCTTACAGCTGCAAATGTATGAGCCGTTATTTATTGCAGTAGTGGAGCCTTTTGTTTAGAAAAAAACATTAAATGTTAGAAAAGGAGAGAATCATCAGTCATAAAATAGATGCTTGGATCGACTTTAAAACCTGAGTTCATCAGGTTATGTGTCGATAAACTGTTTAAAAGAACAATCTCCGACATATATTGGTCTGAAGAACAGAAACAGCAAACAGAAAAAGGAAAACTGTTTTTTTACAGTGAAAGAACAACACGGTCGTTCATGACCCCATTATGACCTCTGCAGGCCTCCGTACTCTCTCTATCTGCTTTGATAGTCTGAGCTGTTCTCCTCCTGAGTAAATATCAGATCAGTCTGTGTTTACATCCTCTGATTTCGATGATCTGTTGGTGCAACATTTGTTCACCTTTGAATATTTAGCTCATTTCTTTCTGCAGTTCTTCTAGTTAAATCCAGAGGTTTGGTAAGATGACGTTTTTCAGCTTGTCTCTAAATGAAGCTCTACTGTGTTTTTATGCGTATTTAAGGTTTTGCTTTTAACATCCCTCTTTCCCAGACGAGTTCACCAGGGCTGTTTATGTGGCCACTGGGATCAAACTGAGCCCCCACTTGGTTAACATCGTCTTTAAGATCTTTGATGAGGATCAAGACGGGAAACTCAGCCACAAGGAGTTCATTGGAGTCATGAAGGAGCGTTTGCAGCGTGGAGACGGGGTGAGACATCCTCAGCTCGCTCTGCTCCCTCCTCAGTGTTTGTTTCTGGTTAGATGTTGATCTGAGGTTATACTGCCACCTGTTGGGACAGCATGTCATCATTCCTTGGGAAGCAGCACTTATTCATGCTTTTCTCTCACATTCTCAGGGTGTTAAAACCGAGGAAAAGTTCATCTCTTTCAAATCCTGCATGAAGAAGGAGCTGTCAAGTAAATAGGTAAAAAAAAAAGTCTTCACACAGTTATCTACTCAAATAAAGCATAAATAGATCAATAATAATCCACATAAGAATATATTTAAAGAGTCTGTTGTATTCAGTGTGGTTCATAGAGGCCCACACCCTCTGCTGGCCTGAAGCATTAGGTTACGCTGTAATATTAACGGCTGAACAGCTGCCATCGGACACCGGCTTAGGTCTGCATAGATGAGCAGCGAGCGGCCTGGTTTAAAGCTGTATAAGTGTTTCAAAGCTTCAAAGCTTAATGATCCCCCTCAGTAATCAGGAATGAGGAAGAGGTTGATGAAAACACAAAAGAGTTTATTTGAAACGCACTTTGAGGACGGCAGCTCTGATGATAAAACTGCTGGTTTTTGTAATGTGCATAAGTGAGATCCAGGGGGATTCGTTCAGACTTTAATGTAATATAGATGCTGTACAGCTCCGCTTACAAACAAACACCTTCTGGATCAGCTGTGCTTTAGTCAACACGATGCCATCGACCACAAAGAATCGGACTCGCCAAGAAAAACACAAAACACATAATTTGTCTCCAAAATGAGAAAAGATCAGCAGGTTCTGTTTATGCAAAGGTCCTCCTCAGAAAAAGTGAATAAAACTAAAACCACCTTTCTTTTAAAGTATTTCATCTCAAAGCTGAAAAGCCTCTTTGTCATCACCCTAATTTTTAGCTTCCTGAAGAGATTCCAGTCCAGATTCAGGTTTAGTTTCTGCAACATGCTGATATAACTTCCAGTCAGAAGAGAGATCCTGTTAAAATTAAAACATCACTTCAATCTGGATAATAAATAACATCTACTTTGCATCAGAGATGCAGGTTTTTTCTGTAGCAACATCAGGTCTTAAAATCTACTTTTATTCATTCTGAGTTTAAAATTCTAACAAATATCAGTCAGTTGAAGGCAGAAAACCTTCAATGTCTGCAGATAAATGAACGATAAAGAGAGATTACAGGTTTCATTGTCACCATGGAGATTAAGCAAACATCCAGAACAAATGGTGATGTCACTGTGGTCAAACAATGGTGCAATCTTTAAACAGGTGTTCACATTATGCAGCTACGTTATTGATGGACCTATAGCAGACTATTAGGGACTTTTTTTGATAAAAGAAGAGAAATAATTTCCCACAAAAAGGCAGAAATTTACCGTATTAAAGCTAAGAATATTCTGTGACTTTTTAAAGTCAGATATTAGTGCCATAATTGCGGGATGGAGGCCTGGGGCAGTGAGCAAGAAGCTGCAACATGGTGCGATGATGCAGGAAACCAGCCTGGATGTTCCTGAAATTAACACCTAAACTTTAATGGGATTTTTTTTCCAAAGACTTTTGACTTTATTATGTCAGAAAACTTCAGTTATTATTTCAGATCAGTTCGAGTTCTTTTCTGTTCAAAACTCCGACTTCACAGTGTCAGTTTCCTGGTTGTAATATCAGAAATTTATGCTTTAATCATGAGGAAAATATGTATATTATTTGGAAAATCTGCGGCTTTTTGACATCAGAAAATATCCACGTTTCTTCTAATAAAAATGTGAAATTATTCTTGAAGTTTCTGGGGGTTGGAGCCATGGAGCCAATTTTTTTATTATTATTTTTTATTATTTTTAATAATTGTAAATAGATCTTGACTCTAAACAATGTCCATCACTCAAAATGATTGAAAACACAACATTAATGATATTTGATGCAGATTAAAATAATACATTTCTTTATTAATATTGTAATAATCACATTAATAAAACAGCCACAGATTTTACCTTGATCTTTAAAAACCCAAAACAATTCTACTGAAGACAACAATTTAACAATTATCAGCCTAAAGTTTTGATTTTTCTATTTCTGTGGTTATGAATTTCAACGTCTTCATTGAGTTTTCTTAATATGCAATCCAAAAATATTTTTTATTAAAATAAATATTATTTATCTGTAATTTGACCTTGAACGTCCTTTATCAATAACCTGCTTGGATTTTTGCCATTAAAGCAAAAAAATGAAATTAATCCTTTTTAGCTGTTAATTGTGTCTCTGAAAATCACAATCAATAAAAACCATTTTCAATATGATGAGATTTTAGGTCCGTCTCCAATGAGAGGTTCTGCAAACTGGACCTCATATCTTTACATTTTAGAACGAGTTGTCATACAAGAGTCTGAAGATGTAAGGATCTTTGTTTTGTGTCCAGATGAAGACGCTGCTGCACGTCTAACGGTGCGGATGAGTCGTTCAAGTTCATGCCTGCTGCTGCGCCTCAGAGCCTCCGAGTTCTGACCAAGAGAAAAACGCCATCGGTTCTACAGCAAGCTTCACTGCATTCTTAAAGCTATTCTAATTAGCTCTCGTTGGAGTTTGTAAATGTGTGCAGGAACATATCAAATCATTTAGCCCCACATTTATTGAAGTGAAAATATTTTTGAAAACACTTCCTTCATATAGAATAATTAGTCAGACAGTAAATCTGCATCTAAAAATAGGTTTCTTGCTCAACCAGTTTCTCCTCTTCAGTTTTCCGCCCAGACTGGTTCTGGTCTGGAGCCGGGTTCTGTTCTAGAACCGGGTTCTGTTCTAGAACCGGGTTCTGGTCTGGAGCCTCTGTTCTAGAACCGGGTTCTGGTCTGGAGCCTGGCTCTGTTCTGGAGCCAGGTTCTGTTCTAGAACCGGGTTCTGGTCTGGAGCCGGGTTCTGTTCTAGAACCGGGTTCTGGTCTGGAGCCGGGTTCTGGTCTGGAGCCGGGCTCTGTTGTGGAGAGGGGTTCTGTTGTAGAACCGGGTTCTGTTCTAGAACCGGGTTCTGGTCTGGAGCCTGGTTCTGTTCTGGAGCCGGGTTCTGGTCTGGAGCCGGGTTCTGTTCTAGAGCCGGGTTCTGTTCTAGAACCGGGCTCTGTTCTGGAGCCTGGTTCTGTTCTGGAGCCTGGCTCTGTTCTGGAGCCGGGTTCTGTTCTAGAACCGGGTTCTGTGCTGGAGCCGGGTTCTGTTCTGGAGCCGCAGCTGGAAGGAAGCGGACCTGAACACAGGTCACTGTTTAACTGTTTAATCATTGCCTAGCGTTTGCATGGCTGAACTCCTTCCTCATGCGCTGGTTCACTTGTCGCCCAGATCAGCCGCGGTTTCAGAGGAACAGTTCAGGATCTGTTTCTGAGGAGGAAACTCTTCACCGATCATGTTAACGATGTCCCCCAAGGTACTGGACTAACCCTGAGCTGACTGGATGCTCCGCCTCCTTCCTTGACTGTTACTCTCACATTAGAGCGCTGATGCTTTTCACCGTTCAATAAACCTGACGTCCTAAATTCACTGTTGTTTTTTTGCTCTTTGTCCCTCTGTTACTTTGACACCCATCATGCAATGCTTCCTAGCTTTGTTGCAGGTGTGATCAGTGTTTCTCGTCAGCTCATAAACCTGGAGGAGCTGCCACAGCTCTGCACTTTTTTATCTATTGGCAGGACCACGAAAGAATAAGTGACCTGTTTCAGCCTGAAGGAAAATCATTAACGTTATTAATCGCATGGAAACCTGGGTGGTGTGGGAGCTCGGCATTTACCAAAGGCTCCTTTTTATCTTTAAATGATTAATCCAGCAGGCTAATCATTTCCCTACAATCCCCACTCAATGTTGAAACTAAAACAGAAGAACAGATGTTTTCACACTCATCCAAATTATAGTTAGTTCTTTGGTGTTTGTGGGGAAATTGTTGAGCAAAAAATCAGTTTTGTTGTTTTTTATGTTTGTTCTTGGAGGTTTGCAGGTTAATTTAGCTGAAGGGGGGGTGCAGGTCTGCTGAGCTCATGCTGAAACAGGCTCACTTCTACTGCCAGATTAAAGCTAACAGTAACAGTCGAGTCAATGAGCTTCAACAGAAACACCGGTTTTTGGCTGACCTGGAATTGTCAGAACTGAGGTCTTCAGCCCACACTGTTCGCAGCACAGCAGATAAAGAAGGTCAGTCAGTGAATAGCTCAGTGCTTGCAGAATAAAATCCTCTGGTCTGGGTTAAAAACTATGGCAGACATCTGAGAAAGTAGTGAAATGATTTACAGTCCTGCCCAGAAGTCTCCCAGCCGTCATCATTGGTGGGAATCTCATATTTTCAGCATTTCAAAGCAGCATTTGGATCTTTTCTAAAGTCACCGTGAAATGAAAGGCTGCAGACGGAGGAAGAAGAAGAGGCAGCGAATATTTAAACCTTCCATCAAAACCCAATGGCTTCTGGGAAAACCAAGTTGGAAAGTGAAACAAACACGGAGCTTCTAGAAATGTGGAGGAGTTTTACTGAGATGTTTTAAATAAAAGAGCAATGCTGTAACTGGCAGAGCCAGTGGCCACCAGAGCGTCTCACTCAACGGCTGACAGATGCTTCTGCTTCACCTCAAACCTGCAGCCGAACGCTGAGGTTTGGACAGAAGAGTGTTTTGGAACAGGACAGTGGTCCTGGATACAGAGATAAAAGTGACTTTGGAAGCTACGCAGCAGGCTAACAATGAGATGATGCAGCGGCTTTAATTCAAATATTGGTCAAATTTAAACAGGCAGGTTCATGTCAACCTGAATCATGTCAGAAAATGATTGTTAGAACCTGACAGCAGTGGTTCCCAGACCTTTCCTGCTGGGCCCCCAATGATCTAGAACGGAGCTTTACTGACCCTAAACCAACCATCTCAACAGTTAAATAAAGAGAGATTATAAATCTCATATGTGAGATTTGTACTTTCTTCAAGAAACGTTCACATGTTGATGTCTAATGCCATCTTCCATCTCTGAAAGGGGGCCAGCAGGGGCCAGTGTCCCTGCATAAGTGGCCCCATGTTATGGCCCCTGTGGCCCCCTTCAGAGGTGAAACATAAGATTAGACATCAACACAAACGTTTCTTAATAAAAGCAAAAATCTTGCTCATAAAATTCAAGTGTTTTATTGATACACTTGATCTAACAAAAATTAAAATAATAATATTTATTATTGTTATAAAGAAGAAAAAAAACATATTTTAATGGACCTTTTCATGTAAATCTTAAATTGTTACAAAGTGAGAATAAAACATTTCTGAAAACATATTAAACCAAAGATAAGATTTCAATCATAAAACAAGATTCTTTTTATTTGTTTACATATTTTTAAAGCCTCAATCTTAGGAACTGATAACAGGATCAGTTTTTTCTTTGCTCTTGCAAACATCCATCAGAGTCCATTTTAAAACCGTCTTCACAGCCTGAGAAGCAGCTCAGATAAATGTCTTGGATGTTTTGTTAAGTGAACATTTCTGCAGGGTTTTACAGGTTTGTGGAGCTGGAAGCTTCTGGTTCCCTGCTAGCAATTAGCAAAACACCCTCAACAAAGCACAGAGTCTGTTTTCTTTCAATTATTCTGATGTGCTTTGGGCTGTGTGTGTGTGTGTGTGTGTGTGTGTGTGGGTGTGTGCTCCTCTACGAAGCCTGATATTCTCAGTCTAAGCACATTATTTTCCTCAACAGCGTTTTATGCATAGAATCTGGCACAGTTTGCAGCGATCTGTTATTTTTTATGAGACTGAGATGAGCAATATTGCTGAGCATATTTTTGCCAGTTTGCTACAACATGTCATCCTCCCACAACATTGGCAACAGACAGCAAATCTTTCCATTAGAAAAAAAAGGCGACATGTTTATCCAAAAGTTAAAAGCAAACAAACAATAATGCATGAAGGAGACTCATTCAAAGCTGTGTTATGATTTAAAGCGATGCTAAACCTCTGGCCCATTCTCAGACTCTTGCACACTCAGGTATTTGCCTCCATCCTTCTTCGGTTATATTAATACCAACGCTGGTATTCATATTTAACAATACTTGTGTAAAAAGATCCTTTTTTTCTACAGACTCTGACTGCAGCAGATTTTATGTGACTCTTTCTGTGTCTCATCACCATCGTGCAGCGTCATGTGTCTCAGTCAAACCACCAATACTTGTTGTGGTTTCCTCATTTTCTTTGTTGTTGTGGGGTTTTTATTTAAATTGCTTCAAAAGTTTGTTTGATCAATGTTCAATTATTCACTTTTGATAATAAAGTTACAATTATCAAAAGGCTTCATGGTACGTCAGTTTAAATATAAAAATCATCATAGCAGCTTCATCTGGTCTGTTCCTGTTTTCTGTGACTCCATCCTGGAGAGAAATGTCAGCTGCTGCCATCAACACCTTTCATTATAGATAGATTTGGGCCTGTTTTTTAGTGTTTAGTCCTGTGTCTCTCCTGGACATAACTATGGAGCCAGCTTTTACTGGGACTAACTGGATCTGCTCTTTTTTACCTCTTTGACATGTAAAATGACTTAGTTCTCATTTGTTTAAGTGTTTCTCTCCTAGACAGAGTTATCTGGGAGTTTATCTACCTTTTCTAACATAGAAAGTATTTATAGATCAATGCCTCTATGTTCCTTTTGCTTCTGTGACCTCGGCAGATGGCCGCTCACACTGAGCCTGGTTCTGGTTCTGCTGCAGGTTTCTTCCTGTTCAAAGGGAGTTTTCCTCTCCACTATTGCTTTATGCTTGGTGTGAGGGATTGCTGTAGAGTCAGTGAGTTTTATGCAATCAGACAGTTTTCCTAAGATAGAAGACTTTGAACCGATAGGACAGGATGATCTGATTTAACTATTTCTGTAAAGTTCCTTTCATGACAAATGCTGTGAAATGGCTTTATATAAATAAACTGCATTGAGATGAATTTACTTGGTATCAGATTGCTGCCAAAATTCCTAGAATCTCCCGCCTCTAATTCCACAGCATGATGCTGCCATCATGATGTCCCACTATAGAAAGGTGTTTCCAGGGTTGCATCCTTCAAAGCATGTTTTTGGTAAGGTCTGCAGCAAATTGCAAACCTCTAATGTTTTCGTTTGTCAGCTTCTTACCGCCACATATGTTGTGCAGACATTGTATTTGCTGCTACATCAGGTGGATTTCTAGCAGCTAAGCATGATGGGAGGTGGCTGCATCACTAAGGCTGGACGAACCGGCCCGCTGTGTGTGTGTGTGTGTGTGTAGGTCTGTCTGAACTCAATGAACCCATCTCCTGCGCGCGCAGAAAAATGTGCCAGGCTTGCAGCATCCCCTGGACGTCATGGCAACGTGGAGACAACGGGGGCGGCGCTGGCTCTCAGACCTGAGTCTGGGCTCGCGCGTGTCTTCATGTGTGAGTATGCGCGCGGCGAGCCGTCTGATATCCGTCCGTAGTGGAGGATCATAGCGGGACGATCGGAGAGAGAGGAGGGGGTCGGTGCGGCAGAGGCATCAGAGGAGCCTGGCGGGGATGCTGCGACTGGTCCCCCAGCGGGGCTGAGCGCACAGTTATGATGCAGTGACGGTCTACGAGAAGAAGACACACGCCGTGGGAGAGGAGGATGGGGGTGGGAGGATCAGAGCTGCACGCGAAAGCGCCCGGGCGGTGATGTGCTGGTTGTAGACCATGGCACCGTCTGGTCCGCGGAGCATCAAGCGGGGCTGTCAAAGAGCTCTGTACTGGATCCCGGTCCTGTTCATCGCCCTCATAGTGGCCTGGTCCTACTACGCTTATGTCCTGCAGCTTTGCATCGGTAAGAGATCAGATGTCTGGGTACTAGTGTGGGGGATACCTCTGCTGGGCTTCTGTTGTTGTGGAAATAGAACAAGGTTTCATTAGAAAGGTTATTTTATTTCGTCTTTTTCATTGCTGCAGAAGCAAAGTCACCTTAAGGAATTTCTATAAACATAACTGCTTAGGTCCCTCAAATAAAGGAGGGCCCTAATAACTGTGGTATTGCTATAATTGGTCCTTTTGTTAATGCATCAGTCCTTGATTAAAGTGTTTATCTGGAGGCGGTTTGATGCATTTTCCCCCCAAAAGTAAAATATTTTATTGTTGTATAAGTTTAAAAAGCAGTTTTACTGTTTAACTGCGGGGTGTGTTATTAAAAAACACAGGCTGGAAAAAGTATTTAACTTCTTTAAACTGTTTGTCATGATGCAACCACAACCATTAGTGTACTTAATTTGGATTTTATTTTCATAGAGAAACAAAAATGTGTGTTTACTTGTAAATGTGTAAAATGGAAGGAAAGGGATTTATGGTTTTATGTTTTGTAAAAAGAAAAAGAAAAAAAGCAATCAACTAGACGGACCTGGATTTTTTTCATTACTTTGTTTTGCATTTTTACTAAAAAGCTTTCAACATTTTTTCCTCTTCTTCACAAATGGCTCATACACATTGAGATTGAAAGCATTTGCAAACATCCAACTTCAAGCTTTTAAAGTATATGTTTTACTTTTACTTTTTTACTGAATCATTCTAGCTCATACATGTGCTTCAGACTAATGCTAGTGTGTCAAACTGTAAGAGTTGTAGTTAGGCTGGAATGGTCATTTTCTTCTCAGTTCTCACCAGCTTGCCTGTCCCATCTAAGAAAAAAAATCCCATAGCATGATGGCGCCACTACTTTATGAAGCACCTTCTTCCACATGTTTGCTTCCATGGCTTTGGCCAAAATGCAAAGTGAACTCTAAAAGTTACTTATTTTAAAGCTGGATAACAGATCCGATCTCAGCTGTAATCATAGCATCAATGTCTGAAAGACTGCAACCATAAAGGAAGGAGAGCCTTGATGCAATATTCATTGGATGTTATATATCAAGTGCCGAGCATTTATATTCTGCTCGGCAGTGTTTTGCTGTGCCTGTTGCATGGCCTGTCGCTGCACTTGCTGCCCACACCAGAAGGATATCTTCACAGAGATGCTAAAGCTTGCAGAACGTGGTGAAAACAAAAATGAAAACAAAAAAATAGTTGAATCACTATTTACTGATAAAATCACGGTTGCCTAACCTGTGTTGCTCTCAAAAGTAGCCTCCTTCTCTCAATCCTTCTGTAAAGTCTATGCTTGTTTAGTGCTCTGTGGATAGTTGTCCTCTCTGAAGGAAAAGCTTCTCCATAACTTGATCATCACCAAGTTTCAACGTGTGGTTGGGATGTGCATAGAGCTTCAAATGAAGGTCAGTTTGTAATAAGGCAAACTGAAATCATGTCACAGCTTTGAAGAGGCTCTGTGCAGCAGACTGATGCTTGTCGACAGTCATATGCTAGTGCGTGCAATGCAATTTAACACGCTATTGTTATACGAACTGAAAAACAAAGAGGAATAGATGGATTTTATAGAACGCGTCTTCATGATCAGTGCAATATCACAGGATGTAAGAAAGGGATAAGACCATCTGATTCTCCCACTGCCACTCCATCAGCAGCAGCTTAAAGTCTTACAGGGAAAGCTTCAGGCTCATGTGCTCACCCAGATTCACCATCCAAATTTAAATCCACCAGCACAGACACAATCAGCATTATCTGCTGGCGAAAGGCTGGACTCTAAGAGCTGAACCCAGAACAGATTGGTCACCCACTGCCGGGCTTTCTGAGCACTCAGTTGACCTGGAGAGTAATGGTTTTCTAGGATGTCTCACTTGCGCTCCATTTGGCAGGAAGTCAGAGCACTCCAGAGGAAACTCTCTGTGGGGGGGTGTAACAGAGACCCTCTAATGAGAAAGGAGAGGCAAACACAGGAGGACAGGTTGATGTTTTGATCGTTTGTTCCCCCAAAATTAACCCTCTTCTTCCTTTGCCTGTTAATGATCATCTGGCTGCAGGAATCAGTGGCTGATATTAATTCAAGCCAGCATTGCTCTCAGATCTGTGCTGGAGGAGCAAGACTGAAGCCAAATAAAAATCCCCGATCAGCAGCCTCTTTCTCTGCTCTGTTACACTTTTTTTCCACATCACAAGACCGAAATTGTGATGCATTCAGGTCGCACAGATGAAAACAACAAGCAGCTGCTCAGCCCCCCAGCATGTGCTGGGCAGACAGGACACAGAAGCGGTTGTGTGAAAGTATCATCAGCTGATGCCCTCCGACCTACTTAATCCCATTGTCTGGTTTGCATAATTCGCCTTGAGAAATCTGCGGTTGACCTATTTTCCTTCAAAGCAGCAACAGCAGCATCTGCTTTGAACTGAGCGCCCTGATCAGGTTCAGTTTGGTTACTGGAGATAAACTGAATGCAGGGAGAGAAAAATTGCTGCTTTTTGTAAATACCTCAATAAATCACACCCATGTTTTTCCTTAATCTCACACACACACCTGGTTGGAGTCTGAGACTTTCTGCTGGAAACGCAGGAAGCACCTTTATTCATGGCGTGTCTAAAATTCAGCTTCTTGGTTCCCATTTTTCTTTTTATTTAATTTAATTCTATCAGTTTTCCTTCTACAGTTTTCTGTCTTTTTCTACCCATCTGTCTTAAATATTTATCAGTACAGGTTTTCTAACAAACTGCTGCTACAGCTTATATCTCAGCACCTTTTCTAAAAGCACCGGAGAGACTGGGAGTCAAACTGACAGCATGTTTCATATTGATTATGTGTCTGAAGTTCTGAGCTCAGGAACGAAGGGTCTACCAGCTCAGCGTTTATTCACTTCTACCGTTCTAAAGTCAAACACTTGACATTTCCTCTCTGTGTTTTCCTCACTGACCACCTTTTAACGGTTTGTTTTCCAGAATCCATTGAGGACATGGGAGAAAAGGGTAAGAGATTTAATGCCATCTCAAAGACAGCATCTAAATAAAATGTTCTCACTCCTTCACCCGTCATCCTCTTGTCACACTACTGTGATGAAGGATTCTTGGGATTAAATGTAATAAACCAAAACAAAGTAGTTCAGGACTGTGAGGTGAAAATCCAGTGCAACCCTCTGCCTTCAGAGGTCATTTGAGGTCAGTATAACTCCGCTGGTCAGTGAAGCCCTCTGAGGTTCATTAGAGAACATGGATGAAGAAATGGACACAATGCAAAATATCACGTATAGCTAAGACATTTTATTCTTGAAATATGTATATAACATTGTTGATGGACACATAAAACCACTAAAACTTAGTCACACATACATATCCTCTACCCCCACACAGCCATATTGTTTTGCACTTTGCACTGTCACATTATCTGTACTTTGCCATAATCGGACCTGCTGCTACTTCTTTGGTGTGGTTGAGTGC
>JAUZNJ010030388.1:0-14813 GCA_034780135.1 Jordanella pulchra
AACTCCCTTGGACCCGAACCGGAACCAGAACCAGAACCAGAACCCAAGATCTGTTCTGTCCCAAGTCTGTGTTTATTGTTAATAAACTGTTTAACCTTTCCTAGTCTCCGAGTGGTGTTCTGCATGTGGGTGAGTTTCCCCTTGGACCCATCATGACACTTGTCATAAACATAATGTCTGCAACCTGCAGCTATTTGTAAGCAGGTATTTTACAATGACAATGAGGATGCTACACATTTAGCCCTTTTTACTTACAAAAAAGTAAAAAGCAGCAATAGATGAGTTGCAGATGTTTCTCATTATTTTTTTTCACCACAGGTGACATTGCTGGTTCTTGTGGGGACCCTGGCATTCCCTCCCATGGTTCAAGGGAGCAAACAGATTTCAGGATCCGTTCCAAGGTGTTCTTTACCTGCTCAGAGGGCTATGAGCTCATTGGTTCTTCAGAGAGAATGTGCTTCCCCAATGGGACCTGGTCTGGCACACAGCCGTTTTGTAAACGTAGGATTATTTTGGCTAACCCAATGCAGCAAGTTCAATTTTCTGCAGTCATCTTCATATCTGTTTTGATCATAATTTGTTTTCCTATCATGTTTTTTTTCAGCTGTGCAGTGTGGAAATCCAGGGACTCCAAGTAATGGCCGAGTATTTCGTCTTGATGGAACAACATTCTCTCACTCTGTCATCTACTCCTGCATGGATGGCTACGTGCTTACTGGTGCCACCACGAGGCTATGCCAGGCTAACGGGACATGGTCAGGGGCACAGCCAAACTGCACCAGTGAGTTATCTGCTTTGCTTCATAAATCAGCTCACAGATAATCATAAAGTAGCTACCTTATAAACATATTTCCATCTCTTTAACCTTTCTACATTTTAACATATTAAAGATATCCTTATACTGAATATTAATGTATTAAATGAGCATTTTCTTTGTTAGACCAAGGAATTGATATTTTTTTGTTTTCTTACTACAATTAAAAATCCTACTTAGTGAATCCTATTAAAGCCACATTCTGTGTCAGATACATCTTCAAGTCATTGAAATACGGTATGTTTTATCCAACTCTGCACATCAACACAATGAATCCTTCCCCATAACACTTTGCAAAAAGTTCAAGTTTAAAAGATTATATGAGAGAGTCTCTGGATATTTACCTTCAAATTCTCAATTATTTAAACTACCTTTGACTGGTCCATCTTAGCACGTGCACAGTGCTGTGAAAATGTTTTTGCCCCATTACAGATTAGTTTTTTTATATATTTTTTTCCATTCTAAAAGGACTTTGATCATAAAATTGGATTTAAAAACTATATAAGTAAATACTAAAAGCAGTGCTCAAATGATGATTTCATTTATTAGGGGTAAAACGTAACCCAGCTGGATTGGCCAACTGTAAAAAGGAAAACTGCTGTTTTTTTGTGAATTGTCTATGATTGAAGTACATATTTTTAAACTGAGCCAGGCCTGATCATTGCATGACTTGCAGTTAAAATAAATCCTTTTAAGAGAGCCTGTGTTAAAGTATGTAACAAACTTGGTTTTAAATTAAAGCAATGTCCAAGCCTGATGTTGTTTAGGAAAAGGCTCAAAAAGGTTTAGTGAAAAGATATGCATTGGTAGAATTGCCATATTTGATGGAATCATTATTTTTGTTCTAACAGAGCATCTCCCAGTAAAATGTCAAACTTTTAGCGCAATACCTTAAGTCTAATCAAACTTCTGTGTTGCAAAACACAGGTTTTACCTTTTTTTATCTTAGTTATCTCTATTCAATAGATTTTATCTGTTATCTCTATTCAATTGAAATTGATGTGATGATCTGAAACACTTGCTGGATTTAAAAACAAAAACAGAAGAAATCTGTTTGGGGGGAAATGCATGTATATTCTTTTCCTCACCACTGTAAAAGCTTTGCGTAAGCCAGTTTGGTTTCCAGCTCCAGTCTTTACTTTTAGTGTCTTACAGAAAAGTGAATCTTGGCCCCAACTTCAAGTCTTTTGAAGACCAGAGTAGGGAGTACCAATGCTACATAATAGCTTTAGCATACGGGATAGGTTTTGATCAAAAAGTAACCTAGCAAATTATTTTTCACATATTGTTAATGTCATAAATGCAATCTAACACAGCTTGTTATTATCAATAAAATAAAATTTTTATAACTGCAGTGAAGAGCAGGGAGCTGAGAAAAGCATACATGATGCTGATTGGCTGAGGAGCTTCAATATGGTTGGTCGCTCAGCATGTCTTGAACCCAGACTGAAAGGAGAGATGATGGTGTAGAGCCACTTAATCAATGACAGCGCTAAAAAAAAGCAGCTCTTTGTAGTTAATGACTCAATGTTCCTGTAATTTGCTCATTATGTGCAGAAACAAAAATTTTATATGTTATTTCCCGTCCTAGGTTGTTTTTTTTTTTCTGTAATGGTGTGACCCTTATTTAGTTGCTATTGCAAAGTAAATTTTATTTTTGTGAAATCGCTTGAAAAGCATTATTCAGCTTTGTACCTACTTTATACTCGGGTAAATGCAGTAAACGTCTAAAAATATAAAGCTTTAAAACAAATATTTTGCTTTGGTATTTCACTATAATCAAAAACATAATCATATCTCGATAATTATGTCGCAAATCACTTGTCCAACCATGTACACCAAAATGGTGAAGAGTAGTATGCAATGTTTTTTCCGATGTGTAGTCCTTGCCTTTAATTATTAAATTCATTAACTAATATCAAATATCTTATATTTCATTTGGAACTTCCAGTTGTGTTTTTTAAAGTTTTGAAAAAGGAATGTCTTTCAAAGTCTTTAGATCATAAGAAGTCGTAACTTTGCTTAGTAACTAGTTAATTTTTTTATACAATAACTTGGTTACTGTTTAAAAAAGTAGTGACTATAACTACTCTTTTAAGTAACATTCCCAACACTGGTGAAGATTAAAAAAGGATTCTTTGGATTTCACCAATAATCTCTCCATTTTAACACCAACTCTGACTCACAAAAGGAGACATCCCGACTTCATGACACTACCACCACAATGTTTCCACATGGTCAGCTTTGAGTGATATACTGTGCTTTATGTTAGAGTTAGCATTCTGCATGTTAGCCATCAAGTTCCTTATTGGTCTTATCTGACCAGACCTTTTAACAAGACATCTTATTAATTTCTTTCTATAGTGTCTTTCTCTATGCCACTCTTCAATCAATTGTCCTAAGCTGTGGATCTCTGCAGTTGCAGAATAATCATGGGCCTCTTGACAGCTTGTCCTGTATATAAAAAAAGATACAAAAAACAATGAGGCTTTCCAAAATCTACTATATTTATACTAAACTAAAACTAAAGGAAATACATTCAGATTGGATTCACTCAAACTTTGATTTGATTTTGTTTAGAGGCCATAAATTCAAATAAAGTATAATGCATTGAACATATTTCTGATATTTATTTCTAAAACAAAAACAAGTAAATAAAACTACTTTTACTTTGTTTCAGCTATGCACTCCTTGCTGTTGGTCTGTCTGAAAAAAACATTCTGGTCTTAAAGTATGTGCTTGCAAAAGGGTAAAAATGTACCATCAATATTTTTGCTGATAACCTTATAGTTACTATGCTTTAGAGATGCATAAATCTTTGTGCAATGTATTTCCAGTCTTTATTCCAGTACCAAGCTTTAAACTGATATGGGACAATAAGAATAATTAATTATTTAATCCTGATTTTTAAAGTATAACTGTAAACAGCTCTACTGGAATTTAAATATATATTTAAAAAACATATTCATTTAAAATGCCATCTATTGAGAACATTAGGAAAGTTAGGAATAAAATATGTAGACATGGATAAAGATCATTTTATTTTTGGTTTTACTTTAAACACTGATGGACAAAAATGAATATACTGATACTAATTTGGAAGCAGCAGCAGTGTGATCTATACATTAGTGATTTTACTAAAAAGATTTTAATTAGAATGCAAAGATGTCAAGTGTCATTTTCATGGATCAGATTGTAAATTTCCTTGAGGTTCCATACATTTTTCAAAGCCAAAAAAGTCAAAGAAATATACAGTAAAGACCTAGAAAGAAAATTATGGCACTGTCAGGTAAAATTTACAAAAGATATGATGTCCACCTCCCATGCTTGCAGTTTCATCAATCTTTAGCTGTATCTAAAGCAGGCAGAGGATTTATTCAAACTTTCCTCCCCTGACTCAAACTGTTTCAGATTCTCCTCGATGACAGTAGGGAGCAGTCAATCAAGATCCAAACCTCCTACCACAAAAACAGCTTCTTCCTGCTACTATCCTTGAAATAAAGCCCTCATTAACAGTTTTCCAAATGATGTACAAAAAAATATACAATATCTAATTGTATTGTATTTTAAACTGTTCTTGTTGCCTAGTAATTGCCAATGCTCTTCATTTTCAACTTTTTATTCTAGTTTTTATTTTCCCATATTTCTTTGTGCAAACTGTGTCTTTGCTTGTTGTTGTGTGGCACCTCATTACCTACACATATTCCTTCTGTGTGTAAAACATTACTTGGCAATAAAACATTTCTGATTCTTAATAGACCATTTACATTGCCAAATTCCTTACCTAGTTTCCTGTATAAGTTGTCCTCCATAGCCTTTTGTAAAGCTCCTTTGTGTTTCATTTCAAATTTTCTGCAACACTATAAGGCCTGGGTGATGAAAAAAGGCTCAAGTATTTATGCCCCTGCTACTCAGTTTATAGCAATTCATGAATAACCTTGATGGTTGTTTACTTTAGCTAATTTGCCTTAGGAACCCAGAGGGAAAACTCCAACAGAGTAAATAACCATAAAATTAAAAAAAATCTCTCCCTGTGTAAAATATGACCAAAGCCATGCTTCAGTAAGTATAAATCAGAGCAGCCTGTTTCTGGTGTGCTTCTTTGCACTGTGTAAAAAGATGTATGCAATAAATACACCCTAATGCGTACTCATACAGGAATTCACAGTTTATGCATTCTGTCTGAGAAAGGACATCTTTCTGAGGGATGTCTGCATTTCCACTGACATTTCTGACTTTTAACGCATTTATGTAAGGAAATAAGCCATAAAACATCCAGCGGGGCGGAATAAAAGGACAAAGACACAGAAGTGCTGAGAAACCAAAATCCAGAGTCAGAGCTTCGTGGAAGTAAAAGACAGTTTATAAGAATATCTTTCTTTAGGGAAAATGGTTGGCTTTTACAGTAGATTACACCACATCTATTAAGAGGCATGACAGAATGTGGGATGGGTTTAAAAGCAGTAAAACTGCCTATTAGACTATGAAGGACAGTGGCCTAAAAGTACTGGATGGGGAATTCTAATGCTCCTTAAACTGTCCCAGGACATCGAGGATTTTTAATATAATTTCCCTTTTATATGTTGTGGAGCCTTTAAATCGATCTGGAATTTATTGTTGCAATTTATTTTGCTAAAAGTAATAATAAATACTGATTAACATTGTAAGGTATATTTATCAAAAGAAACTTTTTTCTTTTAAAATCTTTTGTTTTTTAAATTTTCTTTTAGAATTTCTTTTATCACTGCTATAATAAACAATAGATAGACTAAGAAACGGAGGAGGGGTGGGTCCCACTGTTACAATTAATTCTTATTAAAAAGCGGTTTACAATAACACCTAAAAAAGGACATTTCCCCACAAAAAGAAAAAATGTTTATTTGTGTCTTTTATCTGTGTTAAAGTAAGAAACAGCTCATAAAGCCGGAAGGCATATATAGCCAGTTTACATGTTTTAGTGTTTAGGCTTTTAGCAAAGATAGTTGTATTTATTTCAGTTTAAAAAAGAATGCTAGATATGTTTAAAAAAAGAGGACAGCAAAAAAGTAGGCCAAGGGCTGCCAAAAGTTTCTGAATTGTGACAGTTCTTTTGGACACTGCCGTTTCTGAATAACAGTGTTTATCTATCACACAGGCAGTGATGGCATTCTCCCAAAGCCCATTTTCCATTTAAAGCTCTGGGATTTAAAGCCAAAGCCAAATATTTTACCAAGTTATTAAGAATCCCAGGAAATTCATCAGTGTGTTATTTCCATTACTCTGAAAGCTCTTGGATATTCAGCCTGAGAAAAACTGCACTACACCTTCAGCCCAATAGGTGGTGGTAATAAGAGCACACAACTGGTTTTCCTTTTACTTCCAGTGTCAACCAACTACTGTATATGTAAATCCCTAAGTATTAAAAGATTAGATAACTATTTGACTTTTTCTTTTATCAACCTGCATCTCATATCAGCACATACGGCACAAACAGATAAGGTTTTTAGTCAATATAATATTCAACCAAGTTAACCATGTACAAGGATTTAAAACATGCAGCAAATCTAACTAGGTTAAAAAAGATACATGTACCTTTATATATCTTTAAAAAGGGGTTAGAAGATAAACCGTGTAGAATTAAATCACATCTATCAAACAGATACTCAAAAGCTACACACTTTGTTATACTATATATACTCCCTTCTTTTAAACAAATGTATTTCTGAAAATTTACTGTATTCCTAACCAAGGGACTGTTTTAGTGAAAAAGAGGTGTTGAATGGTACAAATGAATTCAACCAACTTATTAGTAAAATTATTTTCATAAAAACAGCTACATATTTTCAGTATAACATAATAGAGCATTTGACATGCTTCAACATGTGTGATAATTATTTTATACAATTTAAATTGCAATTTAAAACATTGAAACTCTATTTTTTCTAAAAGGTCGATTATGGTTCATTCTCCTTCATACTTTGAGTTTTTTTTGTTTGTTTTTCTGGCTGTTAAGTTCGAAATTTGAACTTCATTGTCTAACTGATCCCTGCAAAACTATTTCGACATATTAAAATCCTTGGATTGTCATCATTTTTACAAATTACACAATAAATAAAGTTGGTTTTCCAGTATTGCCTAACTGACTTAATTATTACTGTTTACCATCTGTAGAGGGCGGCTTCTCAACCTCTATCACTTTGACTGTGCTTTGGTCCACCTCTTCCTGCTCTTCCTGTTTTATAAATTAACTTAAAGTCAAGTTAGTAGATAAAGAGAAAATAACCAAATTAGAATTCCAATTATCTTGTCCTGAAGCTTGATGAGAGGTAAATATCAGCTTGTCATTGTTTTAATTATGTCAACGCCATTTCTGCTCCCACCAACAGTGATAAACTGCGGGGATCCTGGAGTGCCGGCTAACGGCCTCCGCTACGGTGAAGATTTCACAATCGGACAAAACATTTCCTTTCAGTGCCAGCCAGGGTATAGAATGGAGGAGGATGGATCATCTGTACGGATGTGCACACAGAATGGGACGTGGAGTGGGAACATGCCCATATGTACAGGTAAGTCACCCAAAGAATCCTTGATTTTTGTCATGATATCATACTAAAGGCTTTTTAACAACTATTTAAGATATGGATTACATTATATTGTTGCTTCAGCTAAATGTTTTTAAATTGCTAACTCACATCTTGATTCTTGATATTCAGCTTTGAGGTCTTATCTTCTTCTTCTTTTGTCCCAGCGGTCACCTGCCCGGCTCCTCCTGCAGTCAGCAATGGAGCATTGCAGGGGAGTGATTTTGAATGGGGCAGCAGTGTGAGCTACAGTTGCTCACCAGGGTATGAACTCTCATTCCCAGCCATCCTGACTTGTGTAGCCAATGGCACCTGGAGTGGCATGCTCCCTCAGTGCTTACGTAAGCATAAGCCCGATCTATGCATTTCCTTTTGAATTTTTAAGCACTTGTCTTTTGCATTCCTAGCACCACAACTTTTATATCTATTTGAGTTTTTGTTTTTGCAGCCAAGTTCTGTGGCGACCCAGGTACTCCAGTGGGTGGTTTCAGAGAGGGTCGGAGTTTCATTTATCAATCGGAAGTGTCCTTCAGCTGCTCTCCTCCTCTGATACTGGTTGGCACGGCAACCAGACTTTGTGAGAACGACGGCAGCTGGAGTGGAACTCAACCTCGTTGCATTGGTAAGTTGTATAGTTAGTTTACTAAACATTCAGCATATTTCATTGCACTTAAATATTGTCCAAGCATTTTTTTTTCCTTCTTTGTTGTTTTTTGTGAGAGATCTTGATCTTGAAGTCAAATAGCGGAAAAGAAGAAGAACGATTCAATAGTCTTGTTTAATATTTATTTTCCTATTTGGTCATTAAGTTTAAATTTTACCAATCTATACTGAAAAGGCTTTTATTTCTAATTATAAATGGATGCTTTTGTGTAAAGCTTAAATTATATGTAATTTTAACAGAAATCAATGAACAACCAGCTTCAAAGTCAAGCAAAACTTATCAAAAATACTTTTCATTATTACTACTATCAGTTACCGTTTCCTACTACTGACTTTAACACCTTTTAACACCCAGTCATAAGTTTGCTGGATTGGAACTGGTCGCTGTTTGGAAAGTTTGTCTCGAGTGAGGATTTATGCTGGTATTGGCTAAACTCTTCATACTGTTTTTAACTGACAAGCACTTTATTTTTCATCCATTTGCCAATATTGTAGGTAGGTGAAAGACACTGTGTGAATATAAAAACAAAGAAAGTGATCATTATGATTGAGCAGAAAGCTTAATCTGACACAATCTCACACTTTAGTCAAGAGACAATGACTCATCCAGAACCTTCGGGAGTGTTGTACAGTCTGTTAGAGTGTATGGTTTTAAAATTTCATACCATTTACACCTTATTTAAATATTATACAACAAACTGCCTATGAAACTACTGTGTACAACTTTTGGGTTATCTTCTATTCCACGCATTCTGAAAAATATATGTTTTTAAATATATGCTCACAACACAATAAAAATTTGATATATTGGTTCTTGATTTTTGAAGCTATCAAAAGCTATTAGCAGAATCCTTGGTAGATATTTGACCTCTGTTCTTAGCAGACTTGGTTAAGATTATTGCAAGGGAGGCAACCAAAAAAGAATTTCTAAAATCAGCGCCTTTAGGTGAGAATCTAATTTGCAGCTGTCCTCTTGAAAAAGAGAAATCCCTTTGTGGTCTAAGAGTCCCAAAGATGGGACTCTTAGACCAGAAGGCTCAAATTAAATTTTCTTTGAGTTAAGAGGAGGGTTTGAAACCATAATTACACTGTACTAACATGCTTGGTAGCAGTAGCATCATGCTCAGGGTCTGGTCTGTTACCAGTATTGATGCATTGCACAAAATTCTTGAAATTCATGGTTAAAAATTGGACATTATATGTTCCAACAGAGAAATGAACCCAAACATGGTTAAACATTTACCAGTCATTTTTTGCAATGAAAAAATGCAGTTAAAATTGAACTGGTTGAGGGATAGAAACCCAAATAATAGATGAGATGGATACCCTGGGTGGATAAAAATGTATGGTTAATGTGGTGAACCTCAAAAATTAACAGTTAAAATACATGATATTAAAATCTTACAATATATTGTAAATACGATGTCTTATTAGTTCCCAATTCTGTAACTTTAAAGTAGGATGGTTTTTAACTCGTTTTAATTGTTTATGCTAATGTTCTTCATAACTAAGCCATTTATCTGGGTGTAGAATAAAAGGTACCAAACTTTTAAAGCAGATTTCCCAAGATGTGGCTCTCACAATAAATATATTGGAATAACAAACTACAGCATAGTATAAAAGACAAGTATTTAATGCAGTCCTGATGTAAATGTGTTCCTCGTGATTTGTAACACCTTACACTCCTTGTTAGACAGAAGTATTTTCAGATCTCTGCAGATGACTGCTTTGCTTTATTGTCAGATTGTTTAGCTCGCATTCAGTCTCTCTGCTCCCCAGTTGGTTTGGAACCTATCAGGCATTGTTTGAGACACCTGTTAATTAGCATCAATGCCTAATTATTACACAAGCTACATTTTACTTTATACACGAGTCTCTTTTGGAGAGAATTTTTCCTTCTGTTAAAAAAAAAAGTTTGATCAAAATGATAACAAATAGCAACTTGAAGCTCATTTCGGACATCCCTGCTAATGAAAAGGCCACCTTCAGCAGGAGCCTTGTAGTTTTACTTAGAAAATACTGTAGTTGAAGTACATTTTTTAGATTGGCAACTTTGCTTGATAAGAGTTTTTTTTTACAGTGATTTATATTTATTAGTATTATTTTTTCAAGCCCTGTGAATGAGTAGCCACAGGTATTTCATATATCCATTTGTAGTTTCATGAATTGGCTGCCACTCTTTTTCCAGCTGTAGTTCGATTCACTAAAAGCACTGTAGCCGACTGTTTCACAAAGGTCATTTTCAAGCCTGCAGATTTAATATTATGGCAGACTGCTATTTCACAAGTCATTGTCAGTAACAAATTGCACATCTGTATGCTCTTGACTAAGCCGAACGCCACTTGATCCTCTGAATGAAATGTATCAAAAGCGAAGTGTGTGGGGGATGGGGAATTGTTAAATACGGCCTACATTCTGATTTGGATGAAGAGACGTGAAAACATGTTGCTTCTTTGCAGCCGCGTCCTTTTCCTTCACTTAATGCGGACATCTGTTGGAGTCTCAGCTGGTGTACTCACTCCTGGGACAATGTGCCATGTTGTCAGGTTTAAGAAAAATAAATATCCTTACTGGGTTCTTATCATAATGGATAACGATTGGAATTTGACTTAAAAATTTCAGGATTTGAACATTTCTAGAAAAAGAAGTGTGTAAAAAAAAAAAAAAAAAAAGTGTATTTCAAACCTTATTCTGTGCCCCATTCTCTTTGTTTTACATCCAGTGCGTTGAAAGACTGCTGTAAGAAAGCTATTTGAACTGAGTGTTTAAAGACTGCTTCACAGTTTAATGTAATATTACATATCATTTAAAACTGCACACTTGACTCCTGAGAATAGTTTAATTGGAGAAGTGATCTAAAAGTTCCCTTTTAAAGAAACCAAAGCAAACATGGGGGGAGGTCAGGGTCTACACACATGGGACCATTCATATTCTTGAAGGGGGACCCCATAATGAGACGCAATGACTGACAAAGAAATGTTAAGATGATTAACTATTAACATATACTATAATAGGGACTACAAACACCTATCAAACAAGATGTTACTTTTGTTTTACTTTTACAAATTCATGTTTCAGAATGACCAGCGGAAGAGCAAATTGCATTATCCGACATTTGGTTGCTTGACATAGCTTAACACCTCCAGATGATCTTGCCATCTGATCTAAGAACTCTTTGTTTGCAAGTAACCATGAGATGTCAACTAATGTTTTGGACACACTTGATCTATAACATAACAGACCTCCTTTCTCCTGCTTAAGTGTGAAAAACTACTGAGAAGAGTGGGTGTTTTACGAGTGGAATGCTAGCTGGAGTCAGCATGAGAGTGTAAGGTGTAAATACATATATATGGTTTGGATCCATTTCAGAGCAAATTTATTGGAC
Organism: Jordanella pulchra; assembly: GCA_034780135.1. Taxonomy (NCBI): domain Eukaryota; kingdom Metazoa; phylum Chordata; class Actinopteri; order Cyprinodontiformes; family Cyprinodontidae; genus Jordanella; species Jordanella pulchra. The sequence continues at coordinate 11,423 of JAUZNJ010030388.1, forward strand.
TCAACTACATAATACAACAGCATGAGAGTTTTATCTATCAGAAATGGATTCACATGCTTGATTATAACCTGTTGCAGCCCATTTACTGTGCTTAATTTCAGTCTAAGAATAAATTAGTTTGCTAAAACTCTAACTGCACGCTGTAAACAGGGCGAAATCTTTGGTTGCTACATTCACTGCTAGTAAAAAAAGGCAGGTGCACTTGCTGACAAGTGAAAAACTCAGCTTTGGTTGTTAAACGAACAGCACATCCAGGGTGCCACTGCAGGGCCAATGTTGGAAGTAAAAATGTTCCAAAATCCAGCTTTAAACAAGCTCCTGCTGAGCATGGATTAAAAAAAGAAAAGGTGCTGAGCATGTTGCAAATGTGTTGGATTATAAGGGAGAACCCCCTCACACACACACACACACACACGTATGTGATTCACAGCAAGCCCGTATAAAGGATGAATTGTGATCAGTTACAGCTTTTTTTGTTGCCAGAGCAGACTTGTGACTTCCCTCGTAGCCGCCGATAAGCCGTGCTGCACATCTAGCACTTTTACAGCTGCAGTTAAGTCTAATGTTGCCTGTAAAATTGATGATCTAAAAATAGGAGGCTTCTTGAGAGGGTGGGGACGTAAAGACTCAATCTTCAACTTGTGGGAAAAGAAGAAACCTTTCGACTTACATAATTATATCACAAGTTTCAAGCTGTTGCTCATTCAAAAGCATACACACAAATATAATGTGATTCCCATTGCTGCTGCCTCTTTTTTTATTATTTTTTTTTTTTTTGCAGGTGGAAATGTAGTCAGAGAGAAGTGCTGCGTGTTAAGCGTATGGGTGCAGTGGTGATTTATTAGTGTGTGATTGCAGCTGTATTTTAGAATGGGATGTGTATTACGATGTGACTGAACCAGGATGAGTTTTGAGGTAAAGCAGCCTGCTCTTTAAATAAGACAGATGGGGTAATGGGGGGGCAGAGAGGGAGATAGCGGCATAGAAACATAGAAAGAGAGACTTAAAGAGTGGATACAAAAAGGGAGAGAAGGCGAAAAAACAACGAGAGAGAAAGAGCGGATAGAGAAGTACAGGAAGAAGAAGGTGGAGAGTGAATCTGTCATTTTAGAGGCTGTATTGAATGGAGCTCTGCGTCAGGATGTGCTCTACATGCTGATGACCCTGCCACACACACACACACACACACACACACACACACACACACACATTCACACTCACACGCTCTCACTGACGGAACATCCAAGAAGAGGGCTTACTTCGTTTTTCCATGCAGCACTACTGCCCCCTGCTGTCCTGACGGGTGTCACAACCCCCTGTTACCATGACAACAGGGGAGAGAAATGGAGAAAGCCAGAGGATTTAGAAATGTTGCAGTTAATTTATTTTTCTCCTAGATTTCTTAATGTGTCTGCTTACACTTTTTACTTTCCTTTCCAGAACCAACCAAAACCAGCTGTGATAACCCTGGAACACCTCGCTATGGCTCCTTAAATAGGACCTATGGCTTTAAGGTAGAATATATACTCTGACAGACTCCAAACATATCTTCTTCTAAGTTATTTTATTTAATTTCTCAATTAAAGTTATTTCCTTTGTTAAATTTTGAATGAAAACAAATGTAATTATGGTGTTTTTTGTTTTGTTTTTTTCCATGTTTCATGATATAAGAATCTTCAGAGTTTCAGAAATTCTCTATTTTCATTGGCTGATATGATGTAAGAAACTAAGAACTGCAAACAATGATTTTGTCATTCTAAAAGCACAAACTTTACTTATTTTAATATTAATAACAGACTTGCACAAATTATTGTGTCATTATGAAATAGTGGTAATAATAAAAAGTATACCAAGATATTTTAACAAATTACTGAAAAAAGAACAGTTTGTACATGTAAAAAAATACTATTTCACCAGTTTTTTTGTACAAAAGAAACCTTTTAGACAGATAAATTTAAACATAATGTTTCAAACCCTTGCCATAGGTTTCCAATTAAATTTTACGTGTGCTTTGAGGTTGGTATTCTAACACGTGAATAAGCCTCTAGTTAAATAATTCAACTGTAGCCCTGGCTTTATATTTATTACCATTGGCCAGCTGATAGGTGAAGCCACACACTGAGTTTACTTTAGCCTAATCATGCAGCCACCACTGCGTTCTCCAATATAAATAGTTTGTACAGGATAATAGTTTTACTTTACTAGCTACTGCTTTGCTGTGTCTATCACTTGGGGCCGAGTACAAACAGGCCATCTTAAGTTCTATTAAAAAGTATTTATTTTTGTTTGTGGTGTAATTTTTTTTTTTGTCTCCATGTTCTGTGGGCTTCACTGATTCACAAACTCCTTTTAAGGCCTGATAGGTTAGGTGCTGCTGTGTTCCATTGAAGCTTCTAAAAAAGTTTTGTTGTTTTCATCCCATTTTTTGTTTAGTCTCAAGTTTCTTTTTTCTTTGCTATCCTAATTTCCAATAAAATCCGTCTCTTGTTGTATGGTGTAATCCATAAAAAAACATTTTTACAAAGCTTTTAAAAAAAGGCTTCAAAAGTAGCGTTGAAATACTTTCCAGTATAACTCAAACTGTTCCTGCTAAAAAAATCTAGCAGCACTGGCCGTAGTATTATCTCTCCTGGGAGTACTAACGCTATAATAACAAAGAAACACTGTCCATATTTCATAGGTGTTATTTTCTGCTGTCTTTTTCCATGTATCTAGGTGGGTAGCGTGGTGTCATTTCAGTGCCAGTCAGGTCATTTGCTTCAGGGATCTTCATCCAGAACCTGCCAGCCCGATCTTACTTGGACTGGGACCCAACCTGAATGCATACGTAAGAAACATTCATGTTGGCTTTTTATTTTCTGCCCTCATTCAAAGGCACCTATTGAAGAGAATAAAATTGCTTGCTTTGAACCTGCAGCCCATGCGTGCAAGCAACCAGAGAGCCCGCTCCATGTGGATGTGGTTGGGATGGATCTACCCGGATTTGGCTTCACTTTGGTGTATAACTGTCAAAGAGGGTACTTCTTGGCGGGAGGCTCTGAGCATCGGGTCTGCAAGAGCGACGGCACTTGGACTGGAAAGATGCCAATCTGTAGAGGTGTGTGATTCACCGAGTCCCTCTTAGTTGCACCATCAGCATACAATGCATTACTTTTACAGTCTTATGCGAATTCTCTGGTGTAAAAAGCTAGGAGCACTTAAGATTGTTTTGCTCAAGGACACCCGGTATGGACCATCTGGAGTCATTTGAAATTTACTGGTGAGGTGAACAGATGGTGGGCTCTATAGAGTCTAAAGGATGTAATGTAAACTGATAGAAACAATACCCAAGGTTAACAAAGGGATAAATGTGTATTTAGGAGCCTATTAAGTTACCAAAAGTATTTCATAT
>JAUZNJ010030389.1:0-11514 GCA_034780135.1 Jordanella pulchra
TCGGGTCTGCTTGCCTTATAGCATTCAAAAATAAATATAGTGCTATAAAGCAGTGTAAATGTTGGATGTGTCATTACCTCAATGGCAAAACAGCTACAGAAACTCCCACGTAAAGTCACACCTTCAAGCAATCTTTTTTTATTTTTAACCACACATGTCCCCAGTAGTGTACAACCCATCAGCAAGAGGGCAGAATGAATACATAGCAACCCACCAAGGAATAGCTCAACATCTCCACAGAGCAGAGAGCTTATTGATCCTCCACAAAGATTAATTGTTGGCCCACTTATTCAAACTTTCCAAATAACAGCTCCTCGTGTGGAAAGCTACGAACCAATGACTGCATGTAGTGTGAGATGCATCTAACTTGGGTGGAAAATTGTCTCACCTGTGAGCAAACATCAGACCTGGTAACATGCTCTGCATCTTTCATTTGTTTTGAACTGCTGTGGCTTTTGCCCACGTGATTTTTGGTTTCTCATGATCACTCTTTAGAACATTTCTAGAGATAAGCTCAGAGCAGAATATTAACGCTGCAACACAAGTGATGATATCAGGGCTTCAGCAATGTTGATTTCCTGTAATCACATGAGGTATATTTTGTGAAGTTGTTCTAAAGAAATGAAGAGACTCTTTTTTTTAAAATGATCCACATTTTTTGGTGAAGTTTACTCATTCTTATAAATTTTAAGACTTAAACAAAGCTAAAAACGTTTTCGACTGCTGCTCCAAAACACCTGAAACCCTTTTTTTTTGTATTTTGGGGTCATTTTATTCACACACAAACACATGAGCACAGTAATCTGAGAAGTGCTGCATGCGTTTGTAGATAGAGCTGGTGTTCAGGGTATTTATTTTTCCTCCATAAATCTGATCTGGCCAAAGCAGTGTTTTCCACATGCTCAGTCTGTCCCCTCATGACTAGTGATAAACTAAATACAGGATCTCACAAGTGTTCACCACTGAAAGTTGGTGAGTCAACTGCTTCTTCTCACCCGAGTAAACGATCTCTACAGACTTACTGAAGAGGTATTGAGCGCGTTTCCAGTTAAAGTGTGGCTTAGCTTGGGATGCTGCTATATAATTAATTTAAAGTGCCTTGAATTTCTCACCATTTTTATCTCTGAACACCATGTAGTCCTCGGTCTTAAAAGTGTTCTCGTTTTAAACAAAAACAAACAAACAAAACTCTAAAACCTTCATATGCTGAGCTTAAATGACACACAGATAAACTCGATTTAGAATATAAGTAATTTTTGAAGCCAGTTGACAGTACAGGTAAATCTTTTGTAAACTATGTATCATGCACCCTTTTACTTGTTTTTCTCAACTAAAATATGTTGATTTTCTTGTTTTTTTATGTATCAAAGTGTAAAAATGTGAGTTTGAGTAATTTCTTCTTTTGCAATAAATATTATCAGCTTTCACTTATCTCAGAAAAATTCCTGTACTGTTACACAACAGTGCATGGTTGAAGTTATTTGTAAACCATTAATAACTGTTATTAAAAGTTATTAATGACCTAAAAGTGTTCTTTCAAATCTTCAGTGTTCAGAGTTACTTTTAGGTTTATTTTTTAGAGGTTCTCCTTCTTTTGGTGCAAATATACATCTGGTACAGCCGAGACGAAAATGTTTTGAAGGAAATGGTCAAGAAAACCCATTAGGACATGGTGTTTATACTTGAGTTAACGGCAAAAAGGTTAGAGGTCACCTTCCATTTACATCCACTCTATCTGCTGCTGCACATGCCTCAGCTGGCAAAAACAAAATAGATACGCAGCTTCCTCACTGAGTCTATATTGTTCTCCGAGAACTTCCTTAAATTTGTTTCCCCACAAGATATTTTGGTTTTCTTCAAATATACACATTCATGCTCTACCCAGAATCAGCTCTGATAAAAAAAAGAAAAAGAACCCATAAACACATCCTGTATGTTTAACTTTGTTTTCATGACAACCTTTATCTCCTGCAGTTAACCCCAGCCCACTATGACACAGTGACACTCCACAGTTCAAGCTTAAACAGGCCGGCTGTTTGCATACCTTCATACACAGAAGGACCACTGCACCATGCGGCCTGCGAGACGCTCAACCACACACTTACACATAGAGTGGTATTTAAAGAGCTGGGAGGAAATACCTTCCTCTGCAAACGACTTGGAGGGATTCCTCACCTTCCAAGTTCTTCTCCAATTTCATAGAAGTCCTCCACATTCTCCTGCTTGAATACCGCCATGCCAGGTGTCCTCATTGATGTGGCGTTGTCCTTGACATGAGCTGCAGAAGCTTGTAGATCAGTCTCTGGTGGAGCCGTCTTCTTGTCTATTAACTCCACAGTTTCAACCCTGTTGATGCATAAAGGTGGTTCCTGTTCATTTCTGAATGAGAGCATAATTTCTTTTTACATTTTTTCTTTTAACCACATGTTCCAGCTTGTTGTAGCTGCACCTACTTTTACCCAACAGTTAGGATCACCTCAACACTTAAACTTGACAAGCAAAAAAAAAAAGGGTTACAAATAATCTATAATATAGGGCTATGTCCAGCTGGGCATAATAGGACTGTTTAGTTCTTGTGATTATAAAAGGATTAGGGAGGAAAAGAGGATTTCTGCATAATTAGGACACAGTGTCTGCAGTGAAACATTAATATAATGCCAAAAATAACATATGTATATATATATTTAACTTTATTTTAAAGTGAGTGAAAACATAAAGTTAAAATTAAAAGTTCACTTTTGCTGCAAACAATTTGATACAAACAAGCACGAACTAAAACCCCAAAAGCCACACACTTCCTTTCTAGTGTTTCACAAGCTGCCTTCTATCAAGGTAAAACTTTAACTCATACCTTTAGTAAGATGGAGAGAAGAGGATAAACCAGCACAGGCTCCAAGGTCTCCTACAGACCCCTTAGATGAAGCAGGAACTTGCTCCTTTGGCTCCTCTGCTGCTGTGTTACCAACCCGCTCGGCCCCGTCAGGCTTTTGTGTGCACAAGTCCCTCCCATCCCTGCAACCCCCTCTTTACTGATGGCTCTGTTATGAAAGTATAGCGTGCAGCAGAAGAGAGGCAGGCTGACAGCAAAGATCAACGCTTATCTGCCGTTTGGTTTGAGATAGTTTTTGAGGAACTGAAAAAAAGTTAATCGCCACAAAGATGCAAATAAAACAACGCATTAAAGTCAGAAGTTTTACTTTTTTATTGAATTGGTAACAACAGGTTTAAGAAAAGCAAAGAGGTACACGCACAATTTCCACAATTTAAACTGACAAATTAAGAAATGTACTTACAAAAGTTGAAGTGCCCTGTAATATTCTGAGTTCTCACAATACGTTTGTGCAATACAGTGCTGATAAACATTGGAGGGGGGGTTAAAAGAAAACAGAAGTGGGGGGATTTTAAGGTAGCTTAAATGTTTTGTTTGGTGTAAACCATTTGTTCTGGTTTTTAACCAGGGAAAAAAAGTTAAATGTCGATCTGATGAGAAACCAGCTCTCAAAAATACAATTTAAAGCAAGAATTTCAGATGTTTTTTGAGTTTTACGTTGGATTTCCAAACAAATTGGGTCAGGTCCCGATCTCTGCAAACAGTGAGTTAAAAGATTAAGACAGAAAGAAAAGATGCTTCATCAAACAAAACAAAAAACCTTCTCCGTATCTTTAATCCCATTTATCCAGCCTTTCACAGTTCATCAGCTAAACGCACACGCAGCGTTTAAGATATTGAGTTCCCTCAGCAATAAGGAATAAAGTGATACGAAGGTACCTGAATGTGGAACATTTTCCTGCAAATGCCCTCAGCTTTCTATAAGAAAAATGCTTCCCTCTTTCAAATGATTTAGATTTCTAAGAGACACTGGAAGGGACATACTTTTTCAGATCATTACACTTCCTTTCATAAAGCCTTTAGAATTGAGTTAAGACTTTACAAACGTTACACTGCCACTCTGTGGACAATAAATGCAGATACAACAGCATTTTTCTCACAGCTCACAGAATAGAATTACTACTATGAAGAGAAAATAAAACAAAGAACTGAGCCCAGAAAACAAAATTAAAATAGAAGCTCTGCAATTAAAGATATTTCACTAAAAGATACAGAGAAAGACAAACAACAATGTCTAATATTCTACTTATTTTTAAGAAATGCATGTGCAAAAGAAGCTCTTTTTAATGTACCTTTCAAATAAGGAACTTTGAGCATAAATTTAAAAGGAAATATGCAATAAAATATTGAAAAAAAAACATCCATAAGATGACAGCAAAAACTGGACTGATAAATGGCACAATATTAGAATGATGGTTCCATTTCCACACATGGACATAAAACTTGAGTAGAACATATCAGTTTTATCTGCCGTTTATCCAACCGTCAACATGTGAAAATATTTTGTACTTGTTGAGTAAATTCATTTGGTGTTTTTAGGATTAAACCCAGTCGGAATATAAATTTAAAAACAATGAAATTTTTCAGCAAAAAAAATTACAGCATGAATAATTCAAGTGCATCAAAAGATAAAAAAAAAAAAACATACAGAATGGTTTCTTTTAACAAATTATGTATTAAAATAAAGACAAAGAAAAAAACATGACAGAAAATTAAAGCACAGAATGAAAAGATTTTTTTTATGCAAGCAAAAAAAAGGTGAATAGGAATTCCTTCAAAAGGTACCGAAATGTTTAAAAATACTGTTTAGGACTGCATGTGTTCAAATGTGGCTACAAAATACAGCAAAACAAATACTTTAGCTGAAAAGAAAATTGGCAGGAATACTGATATAATGTGTTTGGTCCTTTAATGCTTATATGATCAGTTCATTATTCCAACACCGTCGTCTAGATAGGGAAAAGAAAAAATCCCTTTAGCAGCCATTAAGTGTCGCCGCTCTGTGTAAAAAAACAACAACAAAACATTCTTCTTTTTAATTAAAGCGACGCAGCCTGAGAGCAAACAGTTTAGCCATCCTCTTCATCGTCGCTAACAAAGCTCCGTCGATCCAAACTCGTCTCCCTCTCCTTCAGGAACGTCTGTCTGATGGCCTCCAGCTCTGTTAGCTCCAGACGAACCTTTTCCAGGTGGAAAGAGCGGCGGTTCTGGATTTGCCTCATGGGGAACGGGTTCATATCCACAAAAGCAATGTTCATTAGCTTTCTAAAAAAAAAAAAAAAAAAAAAAAAAATATGTTACAATTCATGTTCCTGTAAAGATGCATCAGACATTAATTCAAAGCTTTGATTCTGATTAACTCATATAAGCAGTACGCGTGGAAATGCTCCTCCACAGCACCCCCTGCTGGTTAGCATAGCATCACTGACTTTGCAACATCCCTGGATGATGCATCCTAATTAGTGCATCTACTGGCTTAGTGAGCTGCAGCAAACCCTTTTCTGCTTTTGCACTGTCTATCTTGTTTTTTTTTTGTATCTCTGTCCATTAGCAACACGGAAAAGAGATTTGGCTTTCATAGTTATTATTTCCCTCCTTACTGCTGTTCTAAAGCATGCAACAACCCCTCCCCATATCAGTTCCCTGACCTTGCATCCAGGATTGTGCGTGTGAAGTATCGAAGGTATTTGAAGATCGCAGTTGAGTCCTGCAACTTCAAAAACTCTTCTTCTTTGTACTTAAAGAGTGCGAGAGCAAATCGAAACACGATCTGTAAAAGAGGAATAATTAAACATATGAGCTGTGAAATCCACCGCATGACTTTCTGCTTGGAGAAAAAAAAAAAATGCAGAAAACTTTCCACAAACTAAAAAAAGACAAAACACACAAAAGCTTTCAGACTGTCAGTAATAAAAAAAAGTGCAAATATGGCTGTGATGTTTCCAATTCTTCTTGAATACACTCCAATCTGTAGCTGTAACATGTACATTTTATCTAAGTTATTAAAAGAAAAAAAAAAATCCTTGCTTCTCACCTTAGGCCCCTCGAACAGAAAGGCGTCCCAAATCTTAAACAGGATGTCGCTCACCACGCTGTCCACAAACACCACAAGGAACCAGTTAAAGGTGATGAGGGAGAAATCCACCTTGTGCTGCTCAAAGTGGGCATGGAGGCGGGGTAGCTTCTCACTCATCAGGTCCCTGAACACACGCTGGTCGACCTGCGGGGCATTTTCCACATTTGGCACAAGTCAGGGACAAATTTTTACACGGAGAGGTAATCAGCTTTCAAAATCAACTGGAAAATACAAGTTATTCACCTGAGAGCCAAGCAGAGTCTTTGTGTAATAGTCTCTTGGCATGAAAACCTCGACGATGGCAACAAGAGTCCAAAAGGCATCTTCTTGGTCCAAGTAGAGCAAAGCAATTGCTGCTAGCCTAAACCAGCGTTAAATAACAGTGATTAATAATAAGAACAATGAAAAAGATCCACAGATTTGGAGGTATCAGATGTAATGTACCTATTCAGACCCTGACAGTAGCCGATGTCTGGATTCCTCCAGGAAAAGGCCACCAGGACGTTCCTGAGTTTGTGGATCCCTCCTGCGCTCGGAGAGGCGTAGTGCTTGTTATTAGGCAGCGTTCGTAGCAAGTCCAGCTCGATCTGCTTTGACGCTGGGTTGGGCCGATCCCGGGCCACGTTCAGCAGGGTCTCGTAATAATCTGGAGCCAAGTGGTCGCGGAACTTCTTAACGTGAAAGGTGACGCACCAGCGCCACACCAGGGAGCGGTGTTCGTGGGGAACGCCGCAGCGGATCAGGGCCTTGAGCTCAGGGGAGCGGACCAGGTCTCTGTTCATGGTGCTGGCCAGAAAGTTCTCCCACTTTACCCCGACAGAAACCTCCTGGTCGGTCATGGACAGGGACTTCAGCTCCAGGGCCCTCACCTTCGCAACCAGCCTCTCCTCCTCTTCCTCCTCCTCGGGGACCGTCTTGAAGCCATAGATGTCATACTCACTGACGAGATGGAAACAAAACATGTTAAATTTACAAAGATTAATAAAATATCTTCTAACTGAAGGTGACTCCACCTCCATGCTTTGTAGTGCTGCTCTAAAGAGTCCCTGAATCAGGTTGGAAGTAACTAGGGCTGCACAGATTGCCGGTTCCTGACATGCCAATTAACATATTGATCCATGCCGATTTTTTTAAATAACAGACACCGTCAGTTGTTATAAGATCACAAAAACCCTAAATATTTCAATCTTATCTTACTGAAAGGCATTAATCAGTACCTGTGAAGCGAAAAAAAAAACAAACTTCTGAAATCACTGCTATCAAAACTGCTATCAAATATAAATCCAAGTTTATAGCATTGATATTCAGACCTTTGCAGAAGTAGATAAGATCTGTGGAAAAATATCAGCTGATCACCGATCTCCCAAAATAAAAAAAAAAAAAAAAAGGAAATCAAGGCCACTAAATTGGTGCACTCCTAAAACTAACACCAAATACTGAATGAAACCTCCAAAACTGCAGTTAGAAATATTTAGATGAAGCTATTGAATAGGAAATTTGACTCATTTAGAAGCTCGCTCTAAATTACTTGAGCTCAACTCTGGCTCTAATGTTGGAATGTTCTGCTGCTGAATACTAACATCAGCTCCACCTTGATGCTGCCTTCGCCGTGTTAACAGTGAAGGCAGCATCAAGGTGTCAAATATTCAAGTTAATCCAAAAACCTTATTTATCCCCCAAAAAAGGGAATTCAGTTTGCAGCTCTCTGTGGTCATTTACAAAAAATAAAACACTAAGTATTTACTGCTCTCATACGATCAGAATACTGTCTTTAATACTCAATAGAATTCAATCTTTTAATTCGTAGCTCGGGGTTTACCATAAAATTCTTTGTTTTATGAAAAATCCTTTTTTGTGAAATTATCTCCAGAGTTTCTAGAGGACTTCAGGATTCTTTTTAATGACTTTACTCCTTACCCGTCTTCCATAAGCTCGGAGGGCACTACTAATAGTTTTCCTCTCAACTGAAGATCCTACCTGAGCTGTGTGTGTCTGCAGCTCCTCTATAGTTATAAAGACTCGTCTTTGCTTAATGCCGTTTATCCCCAGCCTGTAGTTTTTAGCTGATCAGCAGGGACTGCTAAGTTTTAAGTTGTTCTATAGTATTTTCATTCTCAGATGACGAACCAGATGTGAGGATCGGGTTTTTTTAGCCTACCCCCCCCCCCCCGTTAAACAGCCTCAGCATCCATGAAATGTCTGCTGTGTTTCTTCATCTTCTAATATCTCAATCCTTTAAATAACTATTGGATGGATACTTAGAATAAAGTCAATCAGAATGAATCAAAACTGGAAACGATGGACATCTGAACTTATATTAACAAATGAAGAATACCTGACTGTATTTGGTTTGAAGATGTGGTGCTCGTTCTGTTCAGGGCTCTCCACCTGCAGGGCGTCCTCCAGTAATCGGGATATGACCTCCCTGGCCGGGTTCTGTTCAGATGAACAGACTGGGTTTCTAACCTCTTGAAGCAGCACCAAATATTTACTCTCCACCTGACAAAGCTTGGCCTCCAGAGCCGTACACTGAAACAAGAAAAGGAAAACCGTCCAGAGGCATTTTTATTACTCACCCTTTTAGCTTTGTGGAGCTTAAAGCTCAATTTATTCATATTTACTGTCTGGTTTTTTCTACCTTTGCTTCTAAAGCCTTTTCCCGAGTCTCTGCGTTCCTGCGCAGGACAGTCAACTCCAAGATCTCTTTATTTAGGAACTTGTTCTGAGATTTGTAGCCTTGAAGACTGTCCTGGAATTAGAAAAAGAAAATGAAAGCAAGTTTATTGTTGAGATTCAAAGTAAGCATCTTACTGATTTAGTTTTTCTTTACTGGTTTAAGCATCAAGACCTTAAGGATGCTCAGTTCCTGCTGAGGCGGAGGTGAGCCGCTGTCGGTCAGATTCCCGATCTGCTCCGAGTTCTCCTGAGACAACCTCACAATGACTTGATCTTTGGCCTGGATAGTCTCCATCAGCATCCCCAGCTGGTCGTTAATTTCCCCCACTTTGACCTTCAGGCTCTTCAGCTCCTGCTGCAGGCTCTCTTTCTCCAGAGAGAGACGCTCCATGTGTCCACAAAGCGCCTGGATTTGTTCGTCTCGCTCCTGAAGCAGCGCCTCCAGCTGGGCCACATCGCCCTGGGTCACCATTGGACTCGGCGCCTGGTCCGGGGCAGCGGATGGATCTGGAGCTGCTCGGTACACGCTGGGCCTCTCACACTGGGAACTTCTGAGGGTCTGCTGCAGAAGTCTAACCAGCTCCTGGAAGGGGAGGCAAATCTAGAGCTTATTCCTACATTAAGTGGAAACAAAATGTGATACAAGACAAAACAATCAAAAATATTTAAAGTTTTGCATTTGTAAAATAATTCTGTTAATTCATTCAAATCGCTAACATAACAAATAAAACGATATTCATTGGGTAACTATATTAAAGTGGGTTGGAGCAAATTGGAGATAATTTATCCAGCTCAGCCCTGATCTCCGCCAATAATCTGCAATGGGTGAGCAAACTTCATGCAGAAAAGCTGAATTCATTGCTTATATTTGTGCATTTATAGTTCAATCCTTAGGCTTCGATTACCTACATCAACATATGCAGCCCAGTCATTGATCTAATGTGTGTAGTTGACAAGATAAAGACGTGTACAACAACGACACCATTCATGTTACTATGTAGTGTCGCCAAATGTTCACCCTGTAGGAAGGAATCCTGTCAAGTCATTGACTGAAAACGTAACCAATCTGAGTAAATTATCCATCTAAAGTGTCTTCAAAAGACACGTGTTGTGAATTGGCTCTATATAAATAAACAGATTTGAACTAAAATATATAAATATATTCAGAAATGTCTTAATATAACAAGGCCTATAAATAAATATGGAAGTCATTAGTTAACTATTTAGAAATGCTGGGATCCCTCAGTTTCCGGTTGAGCGTATCGGACGCCATGGAAATTAGGAGTAATGGTTAAACAAGAAAAGACAGGAAGAACAGGATCTCAAACACAAACGGCACAAAATGAGATGTGTTCAAAGGCTGCAGGAAATCGGAGTAACGTTCCTGCTTCACTGAAAAGAACCAGTTGAGCTGGTTAAGACCTCAGTTTTTAGCTAGCTCTACTGTCCCAAAGGAAGGATTGCTGTTTCTAACTTTGTTTTCCATTAACAGAGCTGGAAACAAGAGGTCAAGGGGTCAACAAATATCTTTTACTACTTTCGATAAAATATAGGGATGCAAACCTTTTACTGTTAAACATAAACTTTCTGTTGTTTTTTTTCAATAATTCGACAAGTTGTTCTGTTTTAAAAGTTTTAATGCAACTCTTGATTAAGAGGCTGCAAACCAGAGGAGGAGAAAACCACAAACATTGCATCAGTTGGTACAGGGCTGAACTTAAAAAAAATGCAAAAAGACAAAAAAAAAAAAAAAGATCCGTTTGAGAAATGGACAAAAAAAGAGAACAGGAAGTAACGGAAAGAAGTGCAGCTGCTGTGATTGTTTTCAACAGAACTGCTGTTTCCTTGTTTCTCACTGAAGTATGACGAATCAGTGCCTGCCTTCCTGAATCAGTGAGAGCTTTAGGAATGACACCGAGTCTCTAAGTGTGACACAGCAAGACTCTGAATGACAGTCGTCTATGAAAAACCTTATTTGCTATATTATAAACTGCGCCTTTATAAAGCTTGACAAACTCTGTACAAAGAAAACTAAGAGCACCTTCTGGCCGGCTAGCTCCTCCCGCAGTTTGACCTGCTCCTGCTGCATCTGGCTCAGCTCATCCTGCTGGTTCTGGAGACGGAGCTGCATTTCCACAGCTTTGCTCTCGTTGCATTCCCCCGTCGGACTCTCAGAGCCTCTCCTCTCCATACCGCGGCCTTGCTTTCCAGCTCCCCTCACGTCTCGGAGCAAAAGCCTCTGGGGCCGCTGACGGTTCCGCACAAAATCGAAGGTGAACGCCGACCCGAAAGAATCTGAGCGAGAGGAGAAGCGCATGAGGGAGGGATGCTAGAAGAGTATCAAGCTCCAAGCAATCCAGGATGAATGAGAGTGTACTTACGCCTGTGTGTTTCTAGATGATGTTTCTGATCGGGGAAGTCTTTGGGGGGAGCGTCCACCATCTCCCACTCCTCTGAGCTGCTGTTGTTGTTGTTGCCGGTGTAAAACACGCTGCGTCTGTTCTCCGCTCGGCCTGGTCGCAGATTAGACATGGAGTTCCTGAGAGAGAGGAGAAACCAGTTCAAACCTGATCCTCTGCAACTTTGTAAAGATTAGCCGTCTTTGTTAAAGTTCTTAACCTGAGCTGAGGACAAGGTCACTGTAAGAGAAGAAAGAAAATAGCAGATCCCTCCAAAATAACAAAAGGAACAATCATTTCATATGCACAAAAATACCTCTGATTTAAAGCAATATATAGTGAACATTAGAAGGGTTGAGAACCTGAACAAAACGCCTCCTAGTTGTCAAATCTACACAGACACTTTTTTTTTAGGAGCAGCAAGAAGAAAGGTGTTGGAAAGAACTGTCTGCAGTGTGATATAAGTCATAAAA
>JAUZNJ010030390.1:0-14812 GCA_034780135.1 Jordanella pulchra
CCAATAGTGCCGTAAAAAGCTAAAAAAAAAAAAAAAAAAAGGCTGCAGACAAGAGGGAAAAGAGGCAAAACTGAAGCCACCATGGTTGGAATCAGAGCGTGTACGATGGAAAATACTACATTTTCTAAGTTAACAGAACAAACTATTATATTCCACACCAGTTGTGGGACAGTGTGCGTGTTTTGGGAAAATCTTACCTTATTCTTATGAGCATTGACAGAAGCATATCTCACCGTTCCTCTGAAACCTGCCACAGGACGAGGCTGAAAGTGGATGTTTATTTCCTTTACATCATAATATTCATTAAAAACAGATAACTTTATTTCACATGCTAGTTTTTATATTAAAAAAAACTGTCATGTTCATGAACATTTCCCTCCAATTTATTGACAGATGTCCCATTTTCTAATTTAAGAAGCAAAAATAGTTGTTACTAGATCACTTACTGGACGGACTTCCTGGTTGGAGTTGGTAAACTGTCGAGCTAATCCAAAATCCAACATATAGCAGCATCGGCAGGTACTGGCAAGCCGTCCCATAGCGAAGTTTGACTGCAAAGTTGACAGAAAAACAAGATCACTGACTTTAATTGAGAATTAGCTTAGAAAACACAAATCACAACTTAATAATAAACATACAGGTTTAATGTCACGATGCAGGAAGCCCACAGAATGGATGCTTTCGATGGCCTCTAAAATCTGCTTGCCCAGCCTCAAAGTTGTGGAGATGGAAAAAGTACCACGGGTCATTGTCCGTCGCAGATCTGCCAGATTCCTCCCCTTTGGACAAGATTTAAATATTGTATAATTACAAAAGGATCAAATATCACGCACAGATTAAAAACAAGACAAAAATGAGTCACCTGCAGCTCCATTACTACGTAGTTGAAGCGGTCGTTCCTGCCGCAGCCAACAAAGCGACAAACATGATCTTTTCCTGTTCAAAAACGAAGAGAGATTTCAATCTGTTCATTTTAATATCCTGTACTTGTTTCAGAGATGTAGATGTGTAAAAACACAAGCAGACACAGATTATGTTACTCTCCTAAATCTGCCTTTTATTTAAGTTTGTTTGGTTTTTTGGGGTTTTTTTTTTTATCACATCACCAAATTTTCCAATTCTGCACATCACTCACTTTGTAAAGGCAAATGGGAACAAGGACAAAAAAAGCACAATTAAAAATAAAAAGATTGCATTTTAAAAAGCATTTATTGACTTCAATTCCTTGGCTCGATGTAGATGCAAATCCAAACGAAATGCAGATTATTGTAACTTAGAAGAGTTTGATTTAAAACAAAGAGAAGATAGCTTTTAGAAAACGAGTGTGCACTAAATAATAATAAGAAAACAACATATTAATGATAATACAACATCTTTTTTAAAGTTAAAACAATCAGTTTTTGATATTAATATGCATCCAACAGGAAAAAAGATTTATTTTTGACTGGAAAACGTTAAAAAAAAAAAGTCTGAACAATATAACGTTTGTTAAGGGAACATTTAAAAGTTAAGAACTACTAGTTATTAGAAAGAGATGTAGGATTCAGATTGTATACATCAGATCCGTTAAATTGGTATTATTTATCAAAAACACCTATTTATGAATACGGTCTCTGACATATCTGAATTGTTAAACCACATTTTTTTACTTTGGTACTTGCCATGGCCCTTAAAAAAAAAACATCATTAATCAAAATTGGAATTGCCAAGTCAGACCAAAAAAATAAATAAAATAGTGTTTACCAGAATCGAAATAGCGGATCTGCCTGCTAATGAGCAGCAATGCAATCAGCAGAAAAAAAGCATCTGAGGAAAAATTATTATTATTATTTTTTTTTGCTTCTGTTGCAGATGTCATTTTAAACAGTTTAAAGACACGGTTTTATCAGTAACTCTGGAACAACTGATAATATTTCACCTTGGTAGACTGAACATCACTTTAAATCTAAATCTGCCAGGGGTGTGAATCATTTTGAAGCTGACTACAAGTTATAAATTATTCATTAAGAGTCTCTCCTTACAGTCTATGATTTCGCATATCTTACCCTGAAGCTTCTTTAACACAGCCACTTCCATCTTTAGCACCTGCTTGGGCTGCTGTGCGGACTCGACTTTCAAGGCAACTGTGGCTTGGCTCAGCTGGTCCAGGACCTCATAGATCTCCCCGAAGCCACCTCCTCCTATCTTTTTGGCCTACAAATCAATGTTGGAAAGAGAAGCCATGATATTTTCTGGGGGGAAAAAATATATATAATGCATTCAGAAATCTGACTACTTTGCAGCAATGACACCTACCACTTTCCACCTGTCCCTGACCACATCACCCACCGACAGGATGTCCGTGTGCTCTCCAGCTCCACTCATCCTGGGTGCTCTCTGCTGGCATCAGTGTCACAAGCAACTCACTGAGATAACAAAAAAAATAAATAAATAAGAAAAAAACTGTCATTGGCTTTCTCATTCAAAATGGGGTGTAATTTATGATGCAGTTAACACTGTACAGCAACACTATTGCCCAAGAGCATTTTCCTCCTCTCTGATTGCATTTCACCGTTTCCATGGCTGACTTGAAAGACGCTAGCTAGATAGTAGTAGGATATCAGCTAGCAGGGTTTTCTTTATCTGAAGCAGTACTAAAGCACAGCATAGCTAATAAAGCAGAGCAAGAATCACAGGCCATGGAAAGAATCTACCAGTCTGATACGGTTAATAAACGGAAACGGCGTAAAACTATTGTTTAAATGTCTCCGCTCGTCCTGGTAGTTAGCTAATTAGCATGCTTCCTGATGGATAACCGTTAGGAGGCACCCTTCTCCGTTTTTCTTTTTTTTTTTTTTTACCTCGCTTTGATGCAGCTCTGCGACACCGGTTAGTGTGTGACATCCAAGCAGCCCCCATATTCCCAGCCCACCCAGAGCCAGATGAGTTTTTCCAAACGTCTTCTTACTCAGCAGACCAAACATTGGTGCTGGTGGTGGGACATAGCTGAGATTAGCTGTCCGCGTTAGCCAGCGGGCTGCTAAGGAACGATGCCTTGTTGTTGACGCCACACGTCTTCCTGCTTCTGATTGGTTCAGAAACTCCTGCATCCGCAAAGCAGAGGGGATCAGGAGTTATCGAGCTGTACAGCAAACTAGTTTATCATATAATTAGACTAGCTTTGTAGACGCAGCACTAGTTCATGTAATTTTTTAATGAAAACGGACACATTAACCATAGAAAATAGATTCATCCTCCAACCGAAAGTTAATGGTCAGGGTATAAACATAAATCTCCATTTCTTTTCACCTTCAAATCTTCAGGGTCTTACATATTTACTTGGGGAAAAACAGTTTCGATACGAATAAACTTTACAAACCGTTGTTTTAATCTTTCATAACACTTGCTTTGTTTTTTGTTTTTTAAATATCAATGAATAAAAAAGAACATACAATTAACTGAACAGGACTGTTTGTTTTTTCCCCTTAGATTTTACTGAACTATATGACATATGCACACTTCTTAAGTATTGCATTTTATTAAGATTTTACAATGTAGCTTTGAAGTTTAATTATTTTCAAATTAGAATAATTTAGAATGTGAAAGTTTTAGAGAGCAGTTGCATTTTATCCCTTTTACTCTGTTACCCCCTAAAATATTGTGGAAATGCCTTCATATGGATCAAACCTAGCAAATAAAGTTCACTCTGTACTTAAATAAAAACAGTATATTATTATCGTTAACATGGTTGTTTTTTAACATGTTGGTCTGATTGGTGAACTAAGCCAATAAAGCAGATGTGTTATTCCTATCTTCTGCACCTAATTGGTGGAACAAATCCCCACTATCATCACAGTACTATGTTAGATTAATTTGCTTGGATGGTGATAAGTTGTTTGCCGATATCACAAATTCTGTCACGGTACGATTTCCATTTATTGCAGTTAACAAGTCCTTGATGGATATGATGCAATATTATCTTCTCCTCTAACACAATTACTAACATTGATATAAACTAATAATAAACAACTCAAATATGATTTGACCGTATTATGTCTAAACTCCTGCAGATATCAAACATTTAAATAAAAAAGGTATTATTTTGATTATTTAAAAAAGGATCATGATAATAGATTAAAGATAAAAATAAATTAATTAATACAAATAAATTCATTTTGTGTTAATGTCACTGGATCATTAATAATTTTATCTATATATTCATTGTAGATCAATGTATTACAACAATTTTACTTTTTCTAGTTTTGTTTTTTTGAAAAGGATTCATCATTTTGTGCTTGTTAGGGCCTGTAATAGTGTGGGGTATTTAAGTGAAGCTGAGATGTAATGTCCCTGACAAGAAGGACACCTTTGTCAAAAGAAAGCCAGAACAAGACCAGTTTTACATCGTTCATTAGACAATATGGGAATCTCAAATGACAGCAAAAAATAACTTTTTTGCCTATTTGTAAAATAATAAGGGAGTTGGAGAACTTTTCGTTAGAGTTAAACATGGCAGTGGCATCATTTTGCTGTGAGGATCCCATTTTATTCAATGGAGACTTTGAAGAAACTCATAGGGGATGAGCTAAATGAAAAAAAAAATGTAAGAAGCTTAATATTACTTAAGACAACGGCGGTTTTTCATAGACTAGCAGAACAAATACCATAGACACACAGTCAACGCTCAAATGCAATAGTTTGCATTAATTTGTACTCAGGTATCTGGAGAAACTAGCATATTCCAACCCTGAAAGAAAGTCTTTCTGATCCCTTGCCGCTACCATGTTAGTTGGAAGCTTCCTGACTGGAGCTCATGACTAAACATCAGTTGTACCAATTACCAATGAAAATATGTGTCTTACGACTGTAATGCTACTACTTTTTTTTATTACTTAAAGAAAGGCTAGTTTTGACTCGCTTGTTTTCTTTTCTTTTTATCTCTGCACTTTATTTAAGCAGTGTATATTCAGTTATAGCTCCCTTTTTTACTGCTGCATGCTATATGCTATGTTGTATTTTTCCTTCTTTTATTTGTATGCATTACAAGTAAATAATTATTTTCTAATTGGTTTAGTATTGACTTGTTAAATAATTCATTGCCAAAATCATGGCTTAAAATTTAAATGACTGAGCCATTAAATATATTAAATACATATACATATATATATACATTACATGACATTATTTTTAAACTGGAATGATGTATTAATCCTTTGGATATTTATTCCAAGTACATTTTTGCAGTTTTATCTTTTCTAACCCTTTTGTGTCTTTCTTTTTCTTTTACCAATATGTTTTCCCCTTCATTACATATGTTATAATTAGTGTATGAGTGTTGAATCTTGCGCAGATTAATGGATACATTTGACCTCCGCGGTTGTGAAATCTTAATTGCGGCTCAATAACGACCTTTATCCGCGTGACAAGACACCGCATCTGGGACGAGCTGATGAGAAAAACAAGCGTCCACAGATTCAGCGTTGGGCCTCATCAGAAGACTGGATTGGACTGTGGGATGTGACCTGAGCCGTTTTGGGATGAGGCGTTTAGGGGCACCAACGTTTGTGTTTTTTTGCTTATCTGCGTATTTACGCAGCGCACGGAAGTATGGTGATAAAACAACCCGGAGCGGTGCGTTAAACCCACAGCAGATTTATCTAAATCCGAGGAAATACTCACAGCAGCCGCTGCACGGCAGCATTTCAACGCATGCACCAGTGTCATGCGTGTTTCGCTCGGTGATGTGGTGCAGGGAGGGGTGGAGAGGAGCGGAGGGGGGGAAAGTTGTGGACATGTTTTCCTGGAAGTGCACGGTTTTGCGGATACAGTGTGCAAGATTGTAAGTACGGCGTTAAGAAGACTCCTACTTCTCTGACGGGACTTTGGAGCGTCTTTCCGTGTTGCTGTCAAACCGCCTGATCGCCATATTGTGCGAAGTGAAACTCGATGAAAACTTGTCAGAGTTGTGACATTTGCTGCGCACAAACCCTCTATGGAGCTGAGCGCAATCGACTTTGATCGAAACCAAATTGACTCCATGGAGCCGATCAGGGGGTCGTCTGTGCACAATTGATCAGGTAAAATGAACCCTTTGGCTTTTATAATAATGCTCGTTGCCTAATAGCACACCGCTTCCTTATTGCTTGTTTGCAGCTGAACGTTACATGGCTATCGCTCGGGTGATTGCAAGAGCCCCTTCGTTTCCTGTATTTCTTGTTAAGCCAAATGGCAGCTCCGCTCTGGAGGCGCCTCCTTGTTTTGAGCAACCCTGAAACTTAAGCTTGCAGATGTTTTCTCTGAACGCACCTGATCGCATGAATCCAAACAGGCTCTCTTCCCCCCCCCTCTCTCTGCCTGCTTTATAAATTCACTTTTCACACAAGGCCGTTCGCTGGTGTAGGCCTCAGTTTCCTCTTTGCTGTTGGCGACTGTAATTAGGCTGCAATGCTTTTCTCCTATAAGACTATTTTATGATTATTATTTTAAAAAAAATCCCCTGTCTGTTTTCTAAAGGTCTAACTCCCCGGTGATGTTGAGAAGATTGGACTGCAGACCTCAGGTTTAATTGCTGAAAGAGGGCTGCATGTTCCCCACCCAGCACTTTCCTTTGGGATTTTATGTTTCCTCTCAGATACCTCTGTATACACAATTAAAAAAATTTCACGACCGCAGGCAGCGGCAGCACACTAAAGAGGCATATGCCAAGTTTTGCACGCTCACACATTCAGACGAAAGACATTTACTAGTTTTAGGAGACTGCTATGAGTCTTCCTTCTCAGGTAAACACTGACAAGAGCAAGCATCGAGGTCCAGCCATGAAAGAAGGAGTGCAGCACACGGGGGAGGTTTATTATGGTATGGGAGCTCCTAATTTAAAGGTGGGCCATACTGACTCTGCAAGCAGCTCTGGTGTTTATAACCCAGAGAAAGGGCACCAAAGTCTGCCACACTATCAGCAGGCATCTTCAGTAAAATGGATGCAGGACTCTTTGCCGGCACCTGGGTGGACCCAGGAAGCTCCTGTCCAAACTTGGGGGCAGAACTTTGGCCAATACATGAATGTCAGGGATCAGATGGCCTTCCATAAAGTCCATGAAGGCGTAGGTATACCGATGGGAGCGGAAAACCAGATGTCGGCACCTGTGGAAGTTTACAGAGATGCTACCCAGGCTCAAACTCAGGGAAGGGGGCTTGAATGGGAGCAGCACCCCGCTACCACTGCTGTAATGCACCAAGCCCAGCTACAAGCCTATGGCCACAAAGGTGTGGATCTTCAGAGCCAACCCCATGTGCCATCCCACACCATGCAGGGGCCCATTCTGCAGCCTTTCCAGGCCTCATTCAGACCGAACAAGCAGCAGTTTTCATCCGGTTATTACTCTGTCTTTCCAGCAAACAAGGGAATGATCTACGGAGAGCAGCCTAAAACTCAGCAGCAACTAATGCATCAGATGCAGCAGCAACAAATACACCATCACCAGCAGCAGCAGCAGCAGCAACAACAACACATTCACCAGCAGCATCACATTCAGTTGCAGCAACAGCAGCAACAACATTTGCAGCAACAGCAGCAACACCAAATACAGCAACAGCAGCAGCAAATCCAGCAGCAGCAGTTGCACCAAATACAGTATCACCAGCAACAGCTGCAGGAGCAACAGCAACTTCACCAGATGCAGCAGCAGATGCAGCAACAGAATGTGCCACAGCCAGAAACAACACAACCTCAAGTACAAGCAAAGCTGCAGCAGCAAACCCAAAGTTTTGGAGCTTTTCCACCTCCTGAGCTTCTTCCATCTGATTCTGGAGCTAAAAAAGAAGATGCACACCCAATGGAGCCACAACCAGAGGCTCAAACTAGCGATGCATCAGCATTACCTGCTGCGTGCTCTGAAAAGGTCGCTGCCACAAATCCCTTAGATTCTGCGGACTCAGCTTCCTCGGCCCCTCGACGCTCGCGCCGCCTCTCCAGAGAGGGACAGTCCCCGCTGGGTCCTCCACCTGGGAACATGTGGTCCCAAGCTTCCAAAGACCTGCCGCCACCGCCACAGAACGGAGTTGCTGGTGTCACCGCTGCGAAGGCAGCAGAAAGTCAAACAGCAACAGGAGGGGTCATACAGACCACCCGCAGGAGGAGGAGGGCTTCCAAAGAGATCAACCTGGAAACTCTGGCTCAGAAGGCTTCAGAGATGGAGTCTCTACCTGCTAAAGCTGCCAAGGTAAAAAAAAAATCAAACACATTGTATATATTTTTGTTTCCAAATGTTATTATTATGAAAAAAAAAACAGTAATAATTGTAATAGGGTTATTAGTATTGAACACATCAATATTTGGTTTAATAGCCTTATAGCTGATAGGGTTATTGGCATAAACTTTACATAGAATATAAGTAACAACAGATTTGATCCACACATAAAAAAAAAAATATCAAGACTTGAAATTGGATCATGTACAAACCTATAAGCATCTACTTGAAATGGTCATTGTCCAAAAGTTTTGATTGTCAGTTCTGTTCAAAGAGTTCTGATTGTGTGCAAATGTAAAGAGATCTATTTTTATTCACCCAGTATTTATTGGAAGGTTTTCTTCGACAGTGGAGTCTTGTGGACTAAGTGTTCTGATTAGTCTTTGTTACTGTGTCAGACATCATGTGAGCGGGACCTTTTTGTCCCTGGTTAATTATGAAATCATGTTCATTAAACTCCAAATCACAGCCCTGATTGTGAACACTAGAACACTGAGGAACTGCATCTGTATCTAATGCTAACAGCATGGTCTGCAACAGTAAAGTTGTGTAGATTTTAAGAGAACTCAGAAACTTTGTGGTTCTTCTTCTACCCTTTTTTTTTATTTTTTTATTGTAAACATTTTTTAATTAGGACTAAACCACCGGACATTAATTCGTATGAACAAAATGGCAGAATACCTTTCTGAATACTGTCACATTTAATGCATTTTCTTAGCTCTCTTTGCCTTGTGTGTTCTTTTATTCATGCACTTATTTCCAAAGTCATCTTAAGTTCATTCAGGGTTTCTGCATAGTTAAAATCAATTATTTACCCTCTGAGCTTTAAAATGTACATCATAGGTCTTGAAATCCTTTTAAATTTGTTTGTTTTAAATTTGTGCTCATTTTTTTTGTTGCTTTTCTTTTTCATTTAATTAAATTTTAGTTTGAGAAATTCTTTGTTTGGGGAAGTAATAAACACATTCTTTTTACTTTATCCCCTCCCATCTCCACCTGTAATTTGTGTATTTAAGAAAGTCATTCTTGGAAAAAAGCAGATTTATGGCAACCATAGTTTTATATATTATTAAGATGCAAGATTCTTGTCAAACGCCAGAGTCAAAAACTGCAAGATTGCATTCAATTGCCAGTTTTTTGTTTTTCCATGATTCATAAATTTAAATTTCAATTAGAATGGTTTAAAGTAGCAAAGTTCCTAAATAATTTAACACACCTAAAAAGAAAATAACTCAGTTAAGCACACATAATTAAAATTATGGGCTAACTTGTTTGATTTCTTTACCTTGGCTACAGAATTTCAAGTCAATTCAACCATTAGAAAAATGTTTCTTTATCTGCATTTGACATGCATTTACCCACTGTGACTAACTAATGAGGATATAACAAAGCCTGTTATATCCAAGCAATCAATAAGCTTCTTCGACTACTTGTCTGGTTGTGTCAAAGGTGACGGTAAAGAGATTAAGTTTCTGACTAATGGAAAGTGCAGCAAACACTATAAAAAAGAACGAGGGTAGGTCCAAGTAGGAGATGCTCTCCAGTCAGCTGGGTTTTCAAGAGTTTCTGAATCATAGACAAGGACATACATGTTGTTTTGGTCACGCTCAGAGGATCATTCCACCAACTCATGAAAAAAAGTCTGGATTGTCTTGAGCTTAGAGTTTGCACTTCTACCAGACAATCCCTTAACAACCAGTGTGAGTGAGTCAGACAAATGCGAAATCATTCAGGTCGATGGGAGTCCCTCCATTAAACACTTTGCACCAGGAGCTGGAAGATGTTTTGGGTTCGGACCGACATAGTACGTCTTTAAGAAGCAGTGTTTTACCTGTTTTATACTTTATATTGGCTTTAAGTTGGGAGGTATAGCAAAGGTACCTTATTCAACAAGTGAAAGCATATTTTTCTTGATATGGCAAAGTTGGCAAGCATTCATATAAAGAGGAAGAGCTTTGTTTCTATGCATAACTTCCCTATGGTTTTACAAAACTCCCTTTAAAAGAGTTCCATGCAGTTTATACTTTTGACCACATGCTTCTGCAACATTAAATGTGGTTTAATAAGCTCTGCTGTAGATTTGACCCGCACTCAGGGTGTTATCTTTGCAAGACACATGATACTGTCCCAGTTCAGGATTGATCGTGTTTACCCAGTAGGTGCTGCGCCCTCTTTGACGTTACTGGTTTGTAGCTCCTCTAACGCAGACTGTGGATACATAAACATTGGTGCACAAAGTTCTCTGGCTTTGAGTGGTTTGTTAAAGGTTTGAGTGCTGAGCTTGTACCTGGATGTGCAGTTGGACTGGCTGCATGTCTGCACACCTCCACATTCCTCAGGCTGTCTGCCAGTCGCTCATAGGGAGGCAGGGAGGGGCTGAGCTGTCAACCTGCGCGGCTACACTCCCATTCTCCCCAAACTGGTTTGGTGCAGCTAATTCACAAGCCCGAGCTGCTGTTTGTGTTTTTTTTTTTATGGTTGGGAAGTTGTCTGTTTCTTGATTTGGTGCAAAGCCTTTCATGCTGCCACTGTTCATGAAGGCCCTGACTTTACATCAGGTTTTAATTGTGGAAGTGATTTGGTGGCTTTCACTTCCCCACTTTTAAAATCTTGGATCAGTGCAAAAAAAAAAAAAATAATTATATGAGTTTAAGCAGAGATAATAGAGTGTTATTCTCTGGAGCCCAGTAGAAGTATGTAGATCTACAGCAACACAGTGGAACGTATGAACCTTGTCTTACATTTGGCTTTTGAATCAAAACAACGTGCAGCTGAGACACATCTATGAGTAATTTCATAGTTTAAATTTCTTATTGTTTAATTTGATCTTCAATCTAATTAAAAAAGTATGACTTAAACATCATTGATATTCATATAAAAAAAGGATTCCAGTTTTTTTTTTCTGTTGCAGCACATAGTGAGATGGTACGCACTCTCACCTCCTTCCCCTTTTATTTCTCACTCTTTTTTTTCCATATTCCCCTCCCCTTTTTTTGACCTGACTGCCTTATTTTCTCTTCTTTTCTGTTTTCGGTATCCTCTGCAGGAGGACACCCCCTCGACCATTGTGCCCCTGGTGATTCCAGTGTCTGTGCCTGTGCACAAGAGCCCGGCTGAGCCTCAGGGCGGCTGGACTCAGGGTCGCATCGGCCACAGTGAGCGCCCAGCAGGCCAGGCGGACCGTAAGCCCTCAGTGATCGTCGCTCGGCGGCGTTCGCTGAGAAACTCAATGACCGATAGTTTTGGCCAGGTTGGTTTCCTGTCTGGGACTTTTGCACAGCTTTGATGTTCTTCACCTTGGTTGCCTTATGGTGTTAGGGTAGATTTGTACGTATTAAAATGATCTTACACATATCAGTTTCAGATCATAAATAAAATTTAACATCGGACAAATTATGATTTATTAAAAGTAAGTAATTAACAATCTGCTGTAGCTGATGTCAAAGCTGCGAAAGTAACACAATGGTACATGGGGTATCATGGGGTTCACTTTCCATCACATATTAACAGATCACTTCCTTAAATAAAGGTGGGAATTTCCAACCAGAAAACAAAAGGGGAAAACCACAACACCTGTCCTATTACTGACCAATTGCACAGCTTTTCTCTGACACATTGCAAGAAAAAAGTCCTGCCCAGCAGTTGTGCTGAGAGCTAGCGTCGAGAACCTCCTTAGGATGACATCATTTTGTTCTTGTGGCTGTACGAGAGTGAAAAAAACATTTCGCCTCCCTTGGAGTATATGGCAGGATTAACACCACTGTCATTATTTCTGAGTGTTTTTTTATGATGCTTCTTCTTTTCCTTAAAGTGCTCATAGTTTAAACACAGCCATAACTAGATAGATAACATAACATTTTCAAGTTTTTTTTTTCTTGTAACTTCACACATTTTCCCAACGGTGGGGGGCAGCGGCCACCAAGATTTTGTCACATAAATGTAAGATGGCCTTTTATGTTTTTTTGGCCAACAGTTATTTTTATCTTGATATTCTCCTATTTTGTTTAATGGCTTTCACTGCAGTTCACAGCCTGGGAAAAGGCTTTGCAACCCAGTTCAGACTGTTGGTCAATTACTTTGTTCCTCATATGTTCTTGAATTTCAGTCGGACTGAATTATATGCTGCTTTTGAAACACTTTTCGCCCATCTCATGATGTAAGACAGGTTTTATTTGATAGATTTCTTACAATGAGCAGACCTGGGTTTGGCTAGTTAAATTGATCTCAGTTTTTTGGGAAATTAAATGAGGTTTAAACTCTTTTTTTCACTAGGTTTGTTTAGAGTTTAGAGCTACTTTTGGTTTGATGAGCTAAAACCTTTACATGTAACAAAAAAAAGCAAAACCGATCTGTTATTATAGATTTTTGTTTTCTAGATTCTTAACATGCACACACCACATTTTACTTTTTAATTATTAATGTCATATTAAGTACACTTCATTGGCATGATATGTTATTAAACATTTAAAAAGCTGTCAAAACAGAGTCCTAATGGAGTATTGTTTTTTTTAAATTCAATTTTTTTTTACCGAATTAGAGTAGCATCATAAAACCTAAGGTTCTTAAAGCTGCATAAATGGTTTTCAGAGCTAAATATTTAAGTTTTACTAACATTACCTGGGACATGCTGCAAAATTGTGTCTGATCTTTTTTGTTAGGTTATGTGTTTCACTCTATTTCCATACAAAAAATGTATATAAAGTTAATTTAGAGCAAATCTTTAACTTCATAATGAATGTGTTTACAGGAATGTTATTAACCTAGTTTAATTAGGTAATTTTATGTAACAAAAATAAACTCACTTTAGGCATTACAGTCTTTATACAATAATGTAAAATAGGCTAAAAGTTAGTGGTTAAAAAGGCTTACTCAAAATATCTGATTTCTAACATTAAGGCAGCAAGTTAGTAGATTAGCAGCCTTTTATGTGTAAAGCTACACTCACAGCAA
This sequence comes from Jordanella pulchra, assembly GCA_034780135.1. Lineage (NCBI taxonomy): Eukaryota > Metazoa > Chordata > Actinopteri > Cyprinodontiformes > Cyprinodontidae > Jordanella > Jordanella pulchra. The sequence goes on from JAUZNJ010030390.1 coordinate 13,176, forward strand.
AAGGCTTTTAATTGAAAACCTACCCTAAAATATCAGGTTTTTTAGCAGCAGACTCTAAAAATATTCTGTTTGTGTTTTTGTTGTCATTGTTCTATTCTTTTACATTGCAACATCATCAGGTGCAACTATGAAACTGTTCTTTTATTAATGGATACCTGTCCTCTGTATTCTGGCTCAAAACTCTACATATTAAGACTTATTCACAGATGCTCTTGTTACCAAATTCGGGTACCACATTTTTTGAGGAAAACTAAAGATGTAAACTTTAAGATCTGCCAATTTTCCTCATTATTTCAGGATGGGGAAAGCGATTCAGGAATGGATGAAGACGGAAAGGCTAAGTTCAAGCGCCGGACTCGTCCCGAGCCCCTCATTATCCCTCCTCCCAAAGCATCCAACTTTATCCCCCCATCCGTCTACTCCAGCATCACCTCCTACCAGAGCAACCTGCGCTCGCCAGTCCGCCTGCCAGACAACCTGCACGCCCTCCCCCCATACACACCCCCTCCCATCCTGTCACCTGTCAGAGGAGGAACGGGGCTCTACTTCTCCACCTTCCTCACCAACATAGCCGTAAGCAACCAGATCCTTCCGCCTCCCGCTACTCCAAAGTCTGCAACGCGTAGCCTGCTCCGTTCCAGTAAGTCTCTAATGACTTTTGCCAATCACTGTTTTTCTTTTGTTTGTTTTTTTTAATCTTTTTGTTAATGCTTGAGTTTTTTCTTTTTTTTGCATTTCATAGCAAGCTCAGAAATCACACCTCCAGTCTTGCCTTTGATCACTGATGCCACACCCGTGTGCCTTGAACCGTGAGCATCGCATCATATCACAGATTTGAACAGATTTCTTTCTTTTATTCTCGCAGCGTTGCTCACATCTCTGTCTCTTTTTATTTCGTGTTGGGCTCCAGCCGTATCAATATCGGGCAACAGTACCAGGCAGAAATACCCGCTTTACAAGATCAGCTGTCCTCTCACATGGACCAGCATAAGGCCGAATTGGTCTGGGATCCTTTGAATAACTCCAGCCAAAAACACAGCGACGAGGAGACCAGTAGGTTTCTGTCACAGACAACTTTTCAGTCTTTTTTGAGCTTCTTTCCCTTAATTCACATGTTCTTTTTTTTTGTAGAGCATTTCATGAACCTGGCATGTTCGAGTGTTTTTAGTGGAGGAGGGACCAATCAGGAGCTGGTTTTGCACTGTTTACATGAAAGTGGAGGCAAGATTCTTGTAAGTCAAGAAATCAGATGTGATTCATTGTAGCTCTATCTCTGCATGTTTTATTTTGCTTTAACTTTGCTTGATATTAAGGAAACACTGGAGCGTTTGATGCTTCAAGACCCAATTTTCCCCAAAGGCCATCACCTGGCAGGTTATCACTACTCAGGTGAAAAAGCTGCATCACCTACCAGACATTACCCTCGCATCCATCTCTTCGTCTTTCTTTCTTTTGTTGCTGCGTTTAAGTTTTATTCTGTTGATTTTCCCCTTCTCCCAGGCTCTGACAGCTGGACAGCAGAGGAGAAATGTTACTTCAACAAAGGGATCTCTGCCTACAGGAAGGACTTCTTCCTGGTGCAGAAACTGGTGAGGGTGGTGCTTTTTATCATGCATGTGGAGTAATCTTTTTTTTTC
>JAUZNJ010030391.1:1684-14811 GCA_034780135.1 Jordanella pulchra
ACCAGTGACAGATAATTGCAGAGAGTAAGACTATTTTACACTAGAAAGAAAAGGCACACTTCATTTTGTCAAAATATAATTTGAATAATTCTCTTAAAAATCAATGTGATTTTTGCAAAATAGCTTTTAGGTCAGGTCACTTGTGTCCTTGGGCAAGACACTTAGCTCAAATTGCCTACTGATAGTGATCAGAGGGCCCTCTGACACCTGTGTATAGCGGCTTCACATCTGTTAGTCAGCCTCAGGGCAGCTGTAGCTAATGTAGCTTGCCACCATCCGTGTGTGAATGGGTGAATGACAGTGCTTTGGTCAAGTCTCCTGACATGAAAAAAATAGTGCTATATGCAGTAACTACAGGCCAGTTACCATTTAAACACACATATAGAGGGTGCTGCATCACCCCAATATCAACCCTGCACAATTTTCACGAATATACGGTCTCTCAGAGAAATAAAGTCGCATCGATTTCCGTATTTATAATCAATGGGAAAAGAGGGAAGCAGTCATGAAGCAGTACACTGTAGTTGTTTTATGTCGCAGGGTTCCTGACACTCTCCTTAAAGCTGCTTAGTGTCGGTGAAAGTGATACAGACCCCCTTGAGCCACAACAAAGGAGTCATTCAACTAGTTGTAAGTCGAAGTATAATTACAAAAGACATGATGAAAGTATTTTATTGGTGTTGGTTTAAATGCAAGGAGGGATCTATTTTAATTGCAATACTTTCTTTGTGCTCTGAACAGTATCCTTTTTTTTCTGTTTCATTTTAGGAGCTCTCTGAAGGCCTAGAAGGATTTTCTTTGTGGTATAACTGATCTCTATGAAGTAAAATTCTAAAATAGCGTCACTAAAAGGCAGAGGTGGGTAGTAACTAGTTACATTTACTCAGTTACATTCACTTGAGTAAAACTTTTAAAAAATAGCTTAGGAACAGTTTTACTGTTTTGTACTTTTTATTTTTACTTGAGTAATATTATTGTAAAGTATCGCTACTCCTACTTAAGTATAATCTCTCACTACTCTCCTCCAGTAAGTGTAACAAGCTTGAAAATTTAGCGGACCCAGAGAAAAATACCAGACAGCGAGGTGCATTTGACAGTTTATTGAAAACCAGTCTTCCGGGCTGATGACGGGAAGGACCAGCAACGGCAGGATTTTCTGAGGGGAAATAAGAACGTTACTGAACTGTACAGGATGATGGCCGGAACAGAACACTGGTGGGCCAGCCAACACGCTAGTGAACTGAGCGCAGGGAGGAGGACTTCGTCCTTGGCTGATAAGGTAGGCGAACCAGCAGATCTTATATGGAGCAGACTTATTCGTAGTCGAGTAAGCAGAACGGGGGTCAGAGCCGGGAAGTCTGAGAGACAGATGTATCCAGTCCGAGATCCAATGACAGAGTCGAGGCGAAGGCAGGGGTCGGAACCAAGGGATCAGAAGGCTGGAGCAATCCAAATCAGAATCCGAGAAGGCAGGTCAGGGACAGAAAAGGGGTCAGATGACAGGCAATCAAGGTCCGATAGGGGCTAGGCAAAATCAGGGTCTCAGCAGATAAACAGGTTCAGCAGGCAGGCAGGCAAAAAACGCTAGATACAGTCTCACCAAAAGGCTTGAATGATAATCTGGCAGTGATCCAAGATCTGGAGTAAGTTGATATAGGGAGGTGAACAGGTGCAGTTGATGAGTGAGGCGGAGATGGCAGGTGGGAGAAATCAGACCATCAGTGCAGAATCGTGACAGTAAGTAATTTGAACTATTCTAATGTGGCAAGGTGCACAACAGTGGGCCAGGGTGGGATGCCCACACTCCTGGGTGAAAGTCACGCAGGGATATCCCTTTGGCTGAGAAGCCAAGGTGCATGATCAGTCGGACGCATAGTGACAGGACCCCACATTGTCACACTAAGATCAGGTAAACATATTTTACACAGTACATATTATCACTGGAAGTTCTTTACACGGTCCTAAAATATATGGCCAGCTCTCACAGTAAAGATTAGTTTTTGGAGTTCTGAGAAAAAACTTTTTTGGTAAAAGTATTTCTCCTGCAATAATTAGTTCTTTAATATTAATGATAACTATTTGTATTCTTTATATATTGAGTCTTTCAAATACCAGAACTTGCACATAAAGTGTGTCTGTCTGCATCATCTCTAAACATTAATTCATCTGTAAGTGTCCAATAATTACTCATTACTCAAGTAGTCTTATTTTAAATGTTATTTTTTTAAGCTCTAGTGGCCTTTATTTTTGTGTTAATTTATTGAAAGTAGGCAGACAGGAAAGGGGTGTAGAGAAGGGAAGACATGTGGCAAAGGTTGATTGGCCAGGAGTCGAACCAAGATGCCCTCAAGGGGGCTTTTGACCAAATACTTTTCAGCTTTACTTGAGATAATGTTTAAAGTAGTGCCACTCTTACTTGAGTACAATATTTGGGTACTCTACCCACTTCTGCTAAAAAAGTGTTTAGTCTTAAGAGTCTTTGTAAAATATGGACCTACATTTCCTTCTCTCCTTGACTGTGCTTCTCTGCCTTGTTAAAGATAAAAAATAAAGGCTAAGTCAACTCAAAATTCTACCCAGCTCCTGTTGCAGTTTTCAGACACAAGCACTTATTTATACTTTTGCCATAATTTTAAGTGTCTTTAATTATACATAGCTATAGTTTGAATGTGTTACATTTGTATTATTTACATGATTGTTTGGTATAAAATTCTTATTTAATTCATTCATTCATTATAATACTCCAGCCACATGTGTGACTCATTTTAAATAGGAAAACTGAGTGGAGTCCCTCTGTTCTCTTAGTGTCCAAGCATGGTTTGCTACTAAGACTGACTAACTGTCACTGCTTTGAATGAGGTCACTCCTCCGTGAACACAGTAAATTCAGAGTGATCAGTCTTTACAAATGTTGTCCCCAAAGTCTATAACAAGACAAAAAATATATATTTTTGCTTGTACTGTTTTTGGCAAAAACTCGGTAGAAGGGTCTGAAAAGTGGTAAGATGCTAGCAGTTACCTCTGCTTGTCCTGTCTTAAAACATAATACTCTAACTTGATTATCCTACATGGGTTGGGATGGCTCTTGAACAAGGTTATCACAGTGTTTGAGCACCTTTACATTCTCACCATTAATTTGATTTGCTTTTTGTTATTTTTACTAACAATATTGGTAATTTCATTTCACTACTTGTATTTAATTTTTAAGCTGGACTCACATGTCTCCATTTTTTACTTTGAAGGTGTTAAGCTCTAGATGTCATTTGAAAAAAGCAAAAGAATTTCTAGATGACCGTTTCGGTTATGAATGCTGGCAATATCATGTACAATGTAACTTCTCACCTCTTTTTCATCTTGTTTTCTATATATAATTCTAAAATACTTATTTAGAATGTTTTACAGTCTGGAAGTAATATTAAAATCCCTTTTTATTTTTTTTCTACATGTACTACTTGTTGTTTGGTTCAAAAAGACTTCATTAATCCCAAAGTGAAATTAAATGTTGCTGTAACTCATAAGGTTCCTTTCAACAAGTTGCTGTAGGTGGTAATAGGATCTTCTGTAGCGGTCTGTCTTGCACTGGATCTGGAGAAGCCTATTATTGATGACGCTTTCTTGTTGTTTAAAGAACTTTTGCAGAAGATTCTTACTGGTGTCCATAATCTCCAGAGGTTCCAGAGGAGTTCCTAGAACAGAGTCGACCCTCTTTGTTACCTTGTTAAGCTTTTCATTTCCTCTGATGCTGTTACCCCAGCAGATGATGGAGGAAGAGATCACACTATCCACAACAGACTTATAGAAAATATGCAGCATCTTACTGCAAAAACCAAAGGACCTAAGCTTCCTTAGGAAGTACAGTATGCTCTGCCCTTTCTTGTAGACGGCTTCACCATTGTATCTCCAGTCTAATTTGTTATCCAGGTAAACACCAAGGTATTTTCTTATATTCCTCCACCACCTCCACATCTTCTACCATGATTGTAACAGTATTTAACTTGTTACTGTTTCTTCTGATATCGACAATCGTCTCCCTTGTTTTGTTGACATTCGGGATCAGATGATTGTTTCGACACCATGCCACAAAGCTGTTCACAAGCTCTCTGTACTCAGCTTCTTGTCCATCTCTTATGCACCCAATGACTGCAGAGTCATCAAAGTATTTCTGCAGATGACAGGACTCTAATACTGTACGTCAGATGTGTAGCGAGTAGAAAGGAATGGTGAGAGTACTGAGCCCTGTGGTGCTCCTGTGCTGTTGACTACTTGATTAGACAATTCACCCTTCAGTCTAACAAACTCTTTTTGACAGTTAATCTTTGATCCAGGCAAAGGTTGATGCCTCAATCTGAGTCTTCAGGAGTTTCTCACAAAGTAAGTCAAGAATAATAGACAAAAAGCCTTCAGTGTCTATAAGTTATTGGCATTTTCAGACAGCAAGCACTACCCACATAGAATAACGTAACTCTCAAAAATGCAAGTTTATTAGCATGAAACTCCAGCTTACATTTGATATTCCTCATTAAAAACCATTTAATGAGGCTATTACCATTCATCTAAAGTACAAAGTTAAAAGGAAAATAAGAAACAAACAAAAAAACTCATCAAGGCAAAAGCCTAAAAGAACAGGGGAGAAATCTGCCTTGTACGACTTCTCAGACACAAAACTATGATCAGTGGAATTGTTCTGCTCGCCATGTTTGTGTCTAAGACCAGCTAAGACCATGCCAGACCCTCAGCCCATGCATGTACATCTGTCCTCTGGGCAATATCTTCCTGGAAACATTTTTTTTTTTAATATTACATCTGGGCTCAGGTTTCTCTCCACCCTCTTTATTAGAGACAGAGGAAAAGTGGAATAGAAAAATAAAAAAGCAATAATAACAATCACATTTAAAAGGCATATATTTCACAAACCAATGTTATGTATTTTTCAAAAACAAAGAAGTTTCATGAGAAATTTTAAAAGGATCACAAAGTATCTCTAAAGCTAAACGATAACTAAAAAAACTTGCTTGTTTTCAAAAAGTAGTTAGTGATAAAAAGCCAATGGGATAAAAAAATATATTTCCAAACAATTGAAATCTAAAAAATGTGCTTAAGTTTGAAATAATTCATATTTTGGGACAATGTACTGGGTGTAAATAAGTTGCTATATGGATGCATGGAATGTGCAGTGGTGTCACATCCAGACTGCTGCAGTTAGCAGCAGATATAAACCATATCCAAATTCAGGTGCTACATCCTTTAAAATACTAGATAAACATATTATCTATAATATTTCATGGCTTTATGTTTATCAAAATATCAAAAACACCTATTTTATAAGTATAAAAAACACATTTTTTGCTCAAAGGTGGGTGATTTGGTAGATTTTGGTAGTTCTTTATATAACAGCAGATAAGTAAGCATCATTTGTGGAAAAGCGTAAAAAAATACAGTCATTTTTATAGAACCAGGCTCAAATGTCATCCTTGTTTTTGAAACAAAAATAGTTTGTGGTAGATGATTATAAATTCGATTTTCAGACATTCATTTCTGTAGAAGCAGCTGTTATTTCATATTTTCATACACCACTGTCTCCTTAGGCTGACCACCATTACCTTGTAGGAAAAAAAACACAAAGGACATAATGGGTTAAAACAGAGAATTCAGTTAATGAATTTGTTCAATTTCCATGTAAATCTTTATTTTTAAAAGAAAAAAACATCCCCCTTTATTAAAATGCATGAAATGATGAAATAAGTTCTTATCTTCTTTACATGACATATAGCATATCGAATGTTTACCTTTAATTTTAATCAATTTAAGTATATTCAATTTCAAGATAACTGTAGTGTTTAGTTTAATGTACACATCCTTCATAATTTTTTTATTCAGTATTCAAACTTACAGATTCTTTTAGCCTTTGTTTTATCTGAAAAAAAAACAAAAAACAAAACCTGATCAAATCTTAACGCAAATTTAGTTTCAACACTGTGATTATGTTATGTCAAGATTTATGACATTTTTTTCTTACATCCAAATATCAGCCGTGTGGTAACCGCGCCAGCAATTATTAGAGGTACTGCTACACCCAAACAGAAAAAACGTCCGATAAAAGAAAAATAACCTGGAAATAATACAAACACGCTATTACTAACAATAATCAGAGCGAATCTGGTAGCACAGGGAGCTGGACTTCCAGTTCCTGGATTCTACCAAGTAATGTAAGCATTTAAATGTTAGATACTTTTAGATAAACTCTCAGTATCTAGTTATGCTGGAGAGTGCATTTTGATTAATCTTGTTTTTACTTTCACTTCTAAAAAAACTGTAACACAGGTAAAGGATATCACAACCACCATCTGTCACTATAGACTTTATACTTAAGGAAGAAATAAGTAAGACATTTAGTGAAAATTAACCAAAATCATTCTTATTGGCACCTGTGATGTAAAGAAATAAGCCTTCTCCATCAACAATGTCTTACTACATCTTAGTAGGACGAATACAAATACAACCTAAAGCATAAAAAATATAAACTTGAATATGTTTCTCAGGTAAAAAGTATTGTTAAACAGAGCATCATCACCTGTTTTCTCCTCTGATGACTGATCGCTGAAGGTGAATATTCGATCTTTTCTATCGTAACCGTCTTTAACTTTGCACTTTAACAACTCATAAAACTTCGAATTCTGATGGAGATAAGACATCGGTACTGCGACTGCTGCTGCACAGGAAGTTGATACATTCTGGTCTGGAGATATTTTCTCTTTTCCCTCATACAGCCACACCACTTGGTGTCTGCAGTAAGTATGTATTGATACAGAGCATAAAAAGATGACTTCCTCATTGGTCCTATGTTTAGTCACTGGAAAGATATTGTTTAAAAAAAATACAAGATTAAATGTAGCTTGATTGCTGTATTACCATGTGACAGTTTGATATAAATACTCACTGGTGACAACAGACAGATCAACCTTAATGAGGTGGTGTTTTTGGGTGGTGGATTGCCAACTGCAGAAGTAATAACCAAAATCAACTGGTGTGACGCTCTTCACAACCAAAGAGCAGTTTGCTGTAACACTCAGTTTGTTTGATTTATTTTTTGCCTCCTCTGTGAAGATCCCTTCTTTGAACCATGTTACTTCTTTCCTTCCTGGAAGTTTAGATGTCCATGTGATTCTGTCACAGTTATTCTTCTCGGTCCACATATATGCACATGGTAAGGTGACCTCGTCACCAACTTTAACAATAAAGAAAGCTCGGCGTTGCCCAGCTGATGCTGCAGAGAAAAAGTGGAAGAATGTGTCACCAAGCACTGGATATTGAGATTTAACAAAGCTTCTCAGAAAATTCAATCTTTGGGTTGAATATCACAAACAAACATTATATAGTCACATATCTTAAAGTTCGAATAAATATTGTTGAAGTAAAACCCCGTAACTTTTAGTCAGTAAGGGTTTTAGACCTTTATTTATCAGTTTTAGCTCCCCTAAAAGCAGCTAGAAACACTGCACTGTTTGATAATAAAACAGTCGTTTTTGTATTGGAATCTAATACTTTGGACCAGTAGATTAAGAAGTCATGGAAATGTAAAGGTAGGACAACATTCATCCCTCTAGATTAAATCCTACATCAGAGAACCAAAAATAGGTTAAATCACATAAGTGTCAAATATGTTTTGTTAGCTAACAACAACCAGACTGCAGTAAAATGGCTCTCTGGGTCACTTAACTCCCCGGTTCCAGTTGCATAGGCAAGTATTTGAGAATAGCAGTCCACCCTGATGTGACCCAAAAATATGATTTACAAAGAAATATAAATTTACATTTAAAACCACACTGCAACTCCCTCCTGATGCATAATTCCTCTATATACAGTAAAAACGGATGTCCTCAATTTTTAAGGAGATAACTTTGATATGCTGTCAACACAAGCATCATTTCCTGTTAACATGCAGCTAATTCTAAAGTATAATTGATGTTGTTCCAGAGCTTTTCTTTTCCATTGATAAATTTATAAACACAAACTGCCCAATAAAACGTTCAAAGGGACAGTGTGTAAGATTTATCTCTATCTAGTGGTGCAATATGTGAATTACAGACGACAAACTGGTCCCTCCCTGTCAATAGTGTGAGAACTACTATGGAAGCGACAGAGGGACATTGTACTCTTTCAGAATGGAAACCTTTGTCACCCTTGTTAAATCAGCTAAAATAAATGATGAAACAGATGAAACATTTCTATGAAAACAAGACTGAAAAAAGTCTTTGCTTGTTAGCTGGTATGAGTTCTGTGAAAAATAGCTGAAAACTGTTGCATCCGAACTCGTGCAGCAACAAACAAACAAACAAGCTCTCTCTACTGGGGGACAGAGCCAACTTAACACTTGACATATCAGCTATAATGAATTAAGAAAACATGGAAAAGCTCTCTGATAACACCTGACAGATGCTGATTACACTGCCCTGTTTCCAACATAACACCAGTATAAACTTCACTATTATATTCCATTTTGATGTGATGCTATTAGACTTCAGCAGAGTATGTATTTATTAAAGCAACACTTGATTTTTGCTAATAAAAACACAAATTTGTTGCACACTGTCCCTTTAATATATCTTTATATAATCAGGCTGCTACTTGAGTCAAAAGTTACACAATGTTGCTTTAAATGAAAACATGTTAGATATTTTCTACCTTTGAAGTGAAATATCAGAACTGAAAATGAAGACATTGAAATAAATCCAAAATAAAACTTGTTCATGACCCCCAAAAAAGAAAATGTTAACCTTGATTCAAGATTCAAAAAAAGTATCAGCATTATTGAGAGTGTTCCAGATAAGCGTATAAATTTACACTACGTCTGGCTCTGCTGCGCTCCGTTCCAGTGTGCTGCAAACTTCTTCGCCCTCATGATTTTCCGCTTTAAGTTTAATATGATTTACAATCCATCTACTCCACTCTACTACAGTGCTGCCACACTAATGTGTGTTTGTATTTCTGTCTGTTAAAGAAATACCTGTTTACAAGTAGATTAAGATAGATTCAACACAAGGTTTTAGGAATAATTCAGATTTGAAGTTTTCATTAGAAAAGAAACTTGATAATCAAATAGTTTCAAGTTGTATTTAATGTTAAATGAATATTTGTTAGATATTTTCTTACCTTTGAACTGCAGTATCAGAACTGCAAATAGAGCTGTTGAAAGCCATACAAATGACAGCATTTTGCTTCTCTCCCCCTCTCACCTTCACAAATGACTGAGGCTGTAAAGGAGCCTTTTTTTATCATAAATAACATAACACCCCCCCTGTGGTTTGTGGAGGAGTGACTTTCATAGCAACTCAAAGGGATTTTCCCTCTCCTTCAATACCATACATAATATATTTTTAGATGTTTTAAAGGGATGTGACTAAACGAATGACACTTTCAGAAAACCATTATTAAACAGATTCATGTTTTTTTAAAGTTTTTGTTTTTTTAAGGGTTTCATATTTTAAGATGTGACCCAAAAATATGATTTACCAAGAAATATAAATTTACATTTAAAAGCACACTGTGACTCCCACCTGATGCATAATTCCTCTATATAAAGTAAAAACGAATGTCCTCAATGTTTAAGGAGATAACTTTGCTATGCTGTCAACACAAGCATCATTTCCTGTTAACATGCAGCTAATTTTAAAGTATAATTGATGTTTCATAGCTTTTCTTTTCCCCTCACATAATATTTTTTTAAATTGTGTCTCACAGTGTTTCTTACTGTGTACCTTGGCGAGATTGTAAAGCATCTCTTCTTATCATTTAAACCCTACATGGCCCTGGTGGTTTGTGGAGGTGTTCAAACCAATTCACAATTCAAATACAAGAAAACATTAGGTAAAATATTTTATTAAGGATTTACCTATTTAGAAATCAATAAGATTTAGTTAATTTATTCTTAACTTTCTGTGATTTAGTCAGACTCTTAATTCTTGGTTATCAATTTTAAGTAAATTACATGAACTTGAATGTTATATCCGTGTTTAAACCAGTAAAATGCCTGAAATGAAACCTTTCATTCATTCCTTCAATAACAGGTGATTCTAAAAGCACCAAGGACTGAGAGGCACGGATCAAAAGCCTTGAAAGAGTTTGGAAGGGGGTTTTCTTAATCTTAAAGGTCAAAGTTGACCTCATCTCTGCAACCCAGGTATCATCCCAGCTTTCCGGTGGAAATGATGACATTAATGGGTGTTCATGTGCAATTTTCATATCGGCTTTTGGTATCTACCATAATTACCACACCACATGAAGGCACCAACAGTTTCAATACACATCAGGAATTCATACTTGCATTCACTGCGACACTTCACACTTAGCCTGGGCAGCCAGACTGATACAACCTATACATGGTGAATCAATCTAGTAAAAAGAGGTAGCGGATCTGGATTTCAATGACGGGATTAGCAGGATCAGCCTCATTAGATTAGAACCAATCAGATATCTACAGATGTGATGCAAAAACTAATTTATAATTTTTATAAAGACATTTCTGTAATGATGTCTGTTTTTAAGGTTTTACTGTTACCTCAATCAAATTTAGAATATCAGACCGAGTCCCTGCGATGTAGAGGACTTTTGGTGCTTTGCTGGACTGATCTGGTGAAGGGCTGCAAGCGTTCTTAATACAGAGCTAAAAGATTCTGAATATTCACATATACAAACTCATAGTTCAAACATGCACAGAGCAGAGAGCTACATAACTGTATTTCTGTGCATAGAAAAATAAAAACACATTGAATTATAAACAACTTCTGGACTGTAAACTTTACTATATTTGGTGGACACGTGCATCTTGTTCTGTACAGTTGAGAATCGTGTGTGTATTTGGGGAAAAACTAACTCTACTAACTCCATATAAATAAAATTAGATTTTCAAAGTACAACCAAACCTCGGGTTCTCACATTTGGTCCCTCAGGTACATTTAAAAGGCTGCACAGCAACCATGCTACCAGCAGGTGCTGCCTTTGGCTGCAATAATAATAACCGAAGCTTTGATTAGAGAACCAGTTTCATCCCAGGCTGGATAATTTTCACGCTTTTCTTATGTGTCTCGCTGCAACATCTCCCTGCTTCTGAGCCTGGATCCTTAAAAGAAGCAGATAATTAGTCGATCTGTGTGTGCTGCAGTTGGCTCACGGTCAACTAAGAGTTGCACAGGTCCTCCTCCCACTAAGGTTGATAAGTTCACAGTGGTCTATTTATCCCAGTGTCTGGTGATTAGAAAAAGAACTTAAATGAACCATAATGTCTAATTTCTCTTTATAATATGGTAAATAACACTCTAATCTATAAATTGAAGCAATGTTATCTTGATAAAGATGGTTTGATCCATCTGAATGCAGCTTTTGTGCTTCTGGCTCTTCTTCTTTGACTTTAAAATGTCTCTCTTGGAAACTTGAATCTTTATCTTATATATTTGGTGTGACTTCCTTGTAAAGACCTTAGCCTGTTTCCTCAGCTTTCCAACAGAATTTTCATGACTGGACCTTTATTATATGGTCCCAGTTAAATTGCCATGACAACAGTTTCCTTAAGGTGTAAGGATCTCCTGCAGCCCTAATGAGAATGTGAAAACATTTCTCCTTTTCACATCAAGTCATGCACAAAGAATAAACTTGAAAATAAAACAATGATCTTGCATGTGTTCATTCAAAGACACAACAGAGGATTACATGATTCTAGCATTGTTTTTTCTCTTTAGCAAAAACAGAGCTTTAAAATCAGAGGCAACAGATAGTGACAACACCCTGCAGCAAGGCTGCTGCAGTTTATCCCATCTGTTTTCCTTCTTTATTATTTGGAAATTCAGTAAAATACTGCGCACTTTTCAGTTTTATAGAGTAGTAGCTACAGAGGGAACTTGTTAAATCAGAATAGTGTCAATGTTTGCTTTATTTCAGCAAGTACCTTAATTAAAGAGTGATTTGATTCATTTTAATTTTTCCCTTTCAGTTACAACTTATGCCATACATACATACACAAACTATATGTTCTCAGAGAGAATTTATATTACAACTTTAAAAAGGAATATTCTTTGTTCTACCTGAACTCATTTACCAGTAATTACTGGGTCAGTGAGGCGTGGCATGAACGCCATCAGAAATTGGAATAGCTTATGATTTATGATTCCTAACGTTTTAGTTTGGTGCTTTGAGATGACTTCATGAGTTTTTGTGCTTTTGGCTCTACTGGTTCTAATCCCATCTTTAAAAACACATGTAGGTAGTTTTCTCATTCACAATATAAAAAAGAATGTAACAACTTTCCTTTAATTCACTGAATTTACTTTAATATTCAAAATAGAAAATAACTGATAATAATTTGTGATCAGAGGAAGGGATAAAAACATAGGATAAAATTTCCTAGATAGCCCACAATATCAGATAATCTCTACATTCATCAAATCTCATAAAGGATTTATCTTGACATTATCAACCTTACACATTTTTTAGTCAACTATTACTTGGACTGATGTACATTCAGAATCTCATTTCACAACAAACATGCAGCATTGAAATTCATATAAAAACCTGCTTTACATTTGATACCATTGATGTTTTCATTGAATTGTAGAATAGATGCTGTTTGGATCAGTGGAAGCTCCTGAAGCACAGACCTTCACACAGCTGTAGGTCACAGTGTTAGATATCTATAATGATAAATTAAGATAAATAATATTAATAAAACCTATATTTAAATTCAAATACAGAGCACTTTTTTATTTCAAATTTCTAATTCAGCTTGGCAGTCCACAGACAAATCATAAACACACAATCCTAAAATGAAAATAAAAAGAAGTTGCTTTACATATTTAACCTAGAGGATAGATCTCACCAGCAAACTAATATTTGAAAACAATAAAAAACAATGCTTCATTCTAGCTCCACTGACATAAGTTTTAAACAGATCTGATCTACAGATGTTGCAGGTAATCTTCACACTGACAGCAGCTGTTCTGCTTTTAGCTAATGTCCAATTTAAGAAAAGGTTGTTGGATTTTGTTCAGCCTTTTTAAGCAGGTCACCCGCTTCGGATGTTATCATCCTTAGAATGGCAATTATCAGTGGTTATCAGCCCCATTGAATGGCCTCAGTTGG
>JAUZNJ010030392.1:0-14810 GCA_034780135.1 Jordanella pulchra
TGTCGGTCCACTCTGTTTCCTGAGATCCAGGGTCAATGCAGCCGTCTACCAGCAAGTTTTAGAGCACTTCATGCTTCATGCAGGTATTCTAATTTTATGACCAGCACCGGTATATATTTTATGACCAGCACCGGTATATATTTCTCTGAGGGAGTAATAAAGCTGAAATTAGAGCTTTGGGGTACCTCAAGGTCCCATTTTAGGGTCCATTCTCTTTTTTATGCACTTGCTTCCTCTGAGCTTTTTCAACATCCAGATCCATCTACTGCCAGGAGATGAAAGCAGTCACTCTGTTGAGGATCTGCTAAACTGACAATAATGTATGTTTTTCCCGAGTTTTAATCAAAACAAGTTACAAAGGTAACTCTCTGTTTGCTCTGACTGACTAACAGGTTCAAACAGGGCTAAGGTGGTCCTTCATTCATTTGGTCTTTGATTTTCTTTTGTTCTCTTTGATTTTTGTCTTCTTTTTTGTGGCGTTCTTTATCTCATATTTACTTCTTTACTTGTTTTTTTTTTCGTAATAAACATTTAATCATTCATAACAGCAGTGGAGGTGTCTAACCAAAGAGCAGAAGCGGAAGTTTAAATGACAGGAGGTCAAACTTTGCTAAATCCTTGAGAAAAATTTTAGCAGCAAAATTAGAACTGGATCACATTTATAGCCTTTAAAAACATGATTTCTCTGCATTAAACTACACAGAAGACATCATTTAAATATGCTGTTTTCTTCAACACTTAGAAACAAGGTTTTTGAATAGACGCACATATTTCATTACAAACTCATTCATTGAGCAAACAACTGGTCCAATATGTCTACATAGTTTGAATTTATATAAAGTGTTTGTGCTCTCCCATGACACCGTCAGTGTTTGTTTTCTAGCTCCCAATGTTTCAGGATTCTCTGACTGCCTCTTTATTATCCTGAGACAAGAAAGGCGTGTCCGCTCCAAAGAGCCTTGCCTATGATTAATAGACTACCAAAACCATCAGGCTAAAGGATCTGAGGTGTTTCCTCTTTTTAACATTAAAATGGCACAAGTGAGCATCTGTGGTCAGCAGCTCTCCTAAAGAAGGAGACTTCAGCATCAAATAGAGAGTTAATCAGCTTAAAGAGCGAGAATGGAGAGCTTAACCTGCTGACGGGAGCAGAATATCAGAGGAACACTGATTTACACGTCAGAAATAAAAGAGACCAACTGAATGCTATCTGTAGACGAGCCTCTGCTGAAACCTGTCCAAAGCTGTGTTGGCTACGTGACACATTCACACAGAAAACTTTGAAATCCACACAGTGAACCTTTCCATAACACTTTCATCCACCTCAGTCTGTGCCACGGGGCCCCTGATCATAAAAAGCTTTTGTTTAAATGGGTGGTCTCGTGGTGCTTAAGCTTGTTGTGCAAATGTTTGAGACACAGCTCAAATATTCCCCCCACTGTGGAGTTGGACCTCTGCTAAATCCCTCTGTTGTTCATGTCCCAGTTCCAGAACCACTGCTCAAACAACACCCAGAACAAGCCTCTGGGGGGTGATGAAGGAAACACCACTCTTGTATTCATACCTGCAATCAGACACAAGGAACATCATCTAGGATGATGGATGAACTACGCAGGAGTATTTGACAGTGTTATTCTGTCCCTGACCGCTAGGACTGCTAGCCTCAGGTAAAGCAGGCTCCCCGTCTGTTGGATTAGAGCAGCCCTGGACTAATAGGATAAAGACAGCAGTGTGTCAGAGGCACACACGCACCAGCAGTCCCAGTAGGTGAATGCTCTTAGTGAAATGCTAACGACTGAATTCCTCAGGCACAATAATCAGATCGGTTGACGCTTTCTGTCTAAAGTTTGTCTCAGTTTGGTGGCTGGAGACAAAAGAAGTCGAAGCCTTTTTTATGCTCATGTTTAAGTTTTAGAGCAGGACGACAGACTAAGAGGTTGTGATGCCTTCTTTGACTGCTCTAATAACAGTAGTAAAATGAAGCCTTAAAGGTCAGGGTCCGTCACATTTCTAACCCCAGACTTCATTGTCTAACAAGGAAACCAGGTCCCAAAACGGCACAAAGTAGGCCATAAGTAAACAAGGGAGGAAGAAAGGTTAAATTGTTCTTAACTGTTTTTACAAACACTAATTATACAAACAACCTCTCTAATAGGATAGTTAATGTCACCAGTAGGACCAGTATGGTCACATGGGTCATTGGCCCTGTCCTCCATTTGGCTCAATATCTCTTCACTTTTGCTTGATAATACAAACATCTCTGCTGACCTAAAGTGTGACAAATGTCTCAAGTCAGGGCAGGTATCTTTTTAGTGTTGGTTTATCAGCTTTAACACAGAGAGCTTCTTTCCACCATTGTGGTGAGTTCCCTGCCGCTCTTCTGTGTTGGGCCATCTTTACATCTTTGCAGCTGTTTATGTCTCCAACATGGATGGATAGCTTGGACCACTCTGCAGAGATTGTGTTTGGGTCTCTAGCTAGAATTGTTACGTCTACACCTCAACAGAACATAGTTTTCTCCTTCCCTGACCGAGTTTGGTATCTTCTTGATGTCATGGATGTTACTGTGGTGGTTGAGACAGCACCAACCGAGACCGGGGAATACTGAGATCGAGAAAAGGTCAAGATCTTTAAAGGTTGAGACCAAGACCATATAAGGTCTTGGTAGGTCCCAGTACTCCTTTGTCTCAGTTGATCTGGGCTTGACTATAACACTAGCGGATGCTTTAAAATTGGCTTAGGTAGGATACTTTCTAAGACGTACCTTCCTGATGGTTTTGTGCTCTTGGTCCTTACCTCCCCTATTTGGGTAGGTGCAGTTCTAATGACTCGCAGTTAATGTCCCAACAGTTGGTGATATCAAAGGTGCTTGTCCATGTTTGTCAGTAAGCCTTGTTCAGAACTGGTGAATCATTTTGGATAATATATGACACATTTCTAAGGAATGAGAGAAGAAGTCTTTCCATCTACCTTCAGCTCTTAGGTATTCATATGCATTTAGTTTCTCTAAGTCACACTTGCCAAGGACACCTCCTGGACCTTAGAGAAGCTCAGAGGATCTGGAGTAGTCTTTGTCAATTATGACTTAGAGGGGCTGATTGCAGTTGGGTGCAGTCCTTGATCTAGTCGCTGAATCGAGCTCTAACCAGAAGAACATTTTTTCAAAATGTAGCTTACAGTCACAGATTGATCACTTATTTTGAAAAATCTTAATTTCCATTGGATTTGACCAAATTCAATAATATTCTGGGATTTTGTTGGACTAGGAGTTGGGATGAGGAGCGAGTATAGTATTTAGCTGATTACTAAACATGATGCTACTTAATTCCAGCTTAAGACCATAAGCTGGTTCTGTTGTGGTTGTTTGGTGCTGTGGGAGTTCTTGTTTCCTTACCTTCACATAAAGGCAGATCTCATGGTCTTGGTCCTGATGGGTTTTGCTGTTTCTGCGTCTAGGATACACTGAGCCCTCCACAGTCCTGGGTAAAATCAGGAACTCCTCTTTCTCCTCCGGGATCATCTCCTCCCGCTGTGGTGTGTAAGAATGTCCGTCCTCTAATAGCACCACCCGCTTCTTCTTCACCTGGTCGTCCTTTCTTCTGGACTGGGGTTCGTCTTTAATCACGGACTTTAACTCTTTTATCCAGTCCTCCTTCTCCATTGAACATCTCTGTTCTGGCAATGGTTCTTTAATTATCCATTCTTGGCCTCTCCTCTCATTTCCCCGGCCGGTTTTCCTAAAAGGCCTCAACTCTTTCCTCCAGTCCTTCACTTCCTCTCCACTTCCTTCACCTTGTTGGTCTCTTTTAATCCAGCCATCATCTTTTCTCGTGGCAGATAGCAGTTTGGGTTTCCTCAATCCTTCTTTCCAAAAAGGTTGTGGTTGAACACCCATAGTCCCGTTCTCCACTGCTTGTACTTCAACTTCTCCATCCATCTCTAAATTTTTCTCTCCATCTAAAATTTGACTATCATCTTTCTTTTCTTTCTCATTTGATTTCTCTTCCTCTCCATCTTTATTAGTGGGTTTTGCACCATTGTCATTATGTTTCTCCTCCTTCTCTCTTCCAGCCTCCACAGTCTCTTCTTTGAGCTTTTGGCTTTCCTCACCCTCCATCTCTGCGCTATATGGATTATTCACATCCTGACTGCTTGGTATCATTGTCGTCTCCTCTACATCATCATCTAACACAGTGACCGGTTCCTCTCCAAGCTGCATTTCTCCTCCTGCAGCACATTCTTGTTCTCTCTCCGTCTCATCTTCACCAAGTTCCCTCTGTTTCTGATGTTCCATTCTCTCTGTCTGATCTATTTCTGACCTTCTAAGATCTTGTGATGGATGCTCCACCACTTTTCCTGTTTTATCTGTTGTAGAATTAATGCCTTTTGATGGGACACCTGTGTTTCTGTTCATTTCAGATGCTTCCTTCTCCGTATCGTTACCATCGATAGGATTGTCCATCCCATGCAGCTCAATGGTTTGTGGAGGAACATCAGCAGAAAGGTTTGCAAGCTGAAGAAACGTCTCTTTCTGCACCTCTGAAAGATGTCTTCCTTCATGGTTCTCATGGTTCTCATGAAATGTTAACTCTCTCATACCTTCATTGACAATCAGTCTCTCCTCTCCATCATTCTTCATACAATCAACTCCACTTTGTTGCTCCTCCTGACTAATCCTGGCTCCACTTCCTCCCTCCTCAATCAGTGTTCCTGGCTCTGTTTCTTCACACGTTTCACTTCCCAGCTTTGACTCCTTGTCATAGTAGTCATCAGGAGAAGGAGGCATGGTGTTTGTGCTTTTACTGTCCTCCTGGACCTTTACCTCCATGGTTTGCTTCTTCTCTGGACGTTCATCATGTTTTACCAAAAACATGTTTATCATGAGATCTAAGCATTTCTGACCTTTTGTGTCCTGATGGTTAGATGTTAGCTTGTTGCATTGAAAGGCCGTCTCTGTATCTTGGCTGTCATTTCCCAGGCATGGATCACCATCAGCGCCAAGGTTCTCCTTCATTGTGAGAATAACTTGAACCTGGTTTGCCTCTACATCTAAGCTGTTGTTATTCTGGCATGGATCATAAGTGCCAAGGATCTCCTCCATTGCGCCAATAACTTGGGTCTGGTTTGCCTCTACGTCTAAGCTCTTGTTCTGGCATGGATCATCAGTGCCAAGGTTCTCCTCCATTGCGCCAATAACTTGGGTCTGGTTTGCCTCTACATCTAGGCTCTTGTTGTTCTGGCATGGATCATCAGTGCCAAGGTTCTCCTTCATTGCACCAATAACTTGAGTCTGGTTTGTCTTTACATCTGTAAAGTTGTCCTTCCGGCATAGATCACCATCAGTGCCAAGGTTCTCCTCCATTGTGCCAATAACTTGGTTCTGGTTTGTCTCTACATCTGTAAAGTTGTCCTTCCGGCATAGATCACCATCAGTGCCAAGGTTCTCCTTCATTGCGCCGATAACTTGAGTCTGGTTTGCCTCTACATCTAAGCTCTTGTTGTTCTGGCATGGGTCACCATCAGTGCCAAGGCTCTCCTCCATTGCGCCAATAACTTGGGTCTGGTTTGTCTTTACATCTGTAAAGTTGTCCTTCCGGCATAGATCACCATCAGTGCCAAGGTTCTCCTCCATTGTGCCAATAACTTGGTTCTGGTTTGTCTCTACATCTGTAAAGTTGTCCTTCCGGCATAGATCACCATCAGTGCCAAGGTTCTCCTTCATTGCGCCGATAACTTGAGTCTGGTTTGCCTCTACATCTAAGCTCTTGTTGTTCTGGCATGGGTCACCATCAGCGCCAAGGCTCTCCTCCATTGCGGCAATAAGTTGGTTCTGTTCTGCCTCTAAATCTAAGCAGTTATCCCTTCGGCATGGCTCACCATCAGCTCTGAGGTTCTCCTTCAGATCTGTCTCTTCATAGTTGGGATGTTGGGTTGGGTTTTCAGAAGGTCTCCAAATAGAACCTTTCAAGACATCACCTAACTGGGCAGGGCAATCATCACAGGCCTCTTTTGGACCGGAATCCCAGCTGTTTGTTAACAAGATCGGATATGTTTCCATTTTTGGTTCTGTTTCATTTACGTTGTTGATTGTATCTCCTTTGTCCTCCTTGTGAACTTCCCTGGTGTTCAGTTCTTGGTGACTGACCTGATTATCCTCTGCTGCTACAGAAGAACCTGGATTATCACAGATGGTCTCACATGGTCCATCAAACTTTTCCTGATCTTTATCATCCTCTTCACTTCCCTCCTTTCTCTGTTCCTCCTGTTCCTCTGCTCGCCCTTCACTCCTCATGTCCTCATTCTGACTTTGTGTTCTAAGTTCATCCACCACATCATCATCTTCATCCTGTCCTACTGCAGCTAACATCAGGACATCTTCACCCACCTCCTCTGCTAGTTCCACATCTTCATATTCCCCCACCTCCCCCTCAGCCCCTCTGGGACTCTGGACATCCGGATCAGAACATATGGCTACAGGACTGTAGACGACAGCTCGGTTTGACAGGTCTGGCTGTTGGCAGGAGCTGAACTGAGCCATGAGGAACCTTTGATAAAATGATGAAAAATGTGATCCAGAACCAAGGCGGCCCAGGTTCCCAGCAGAAGGCTTTATTTTAAGACTTTCTGTGAATTTTAGAGAAAGCTAAAAATAGACTCTGGACATACGAGGAAATGACAAACAGCAGACCAAGTATGCAGCTAACATCCAAAAACGTTGGGTCATGAACCTCAGCATCCAAAGATTATTAGAGAGAATAAAAACAACGGTTCTGATGTTTGTAACCAATGCGAAAGAAATTACTCCCAAACCTTAATAAGCAAAGTAGATTTGTAGATTTCTTCACCATCCAAGATTCAAACTTCAGAGACGAAAAACTCCAAGAGAACTAGAAGGAAATGTTTAATTTACTTCTTGATGTGAGGCTCCTGTTCTACCGTCTGCTGGATATCAACATTCACCACCTCCCTCTCTCCCTCCGTCTACTCATTTTACTTCTCCTTCCCCCCCCCCCCTCTCTGTCCAGAGATTAAAACAAGGCTGATCTCCAACTCACCACAACCTCTAATCCCTTCGCCATTCAGGAACCAGCAGCCTGCAAAGGAAGAACCTGTGCTGAAACCTTCTGACCTCCTACATTATTGCATCATGTTCAATAGATTGGAATATAAAATAAAACATTCATTTATTTCATTAACTCCATTTCCAGGGAGAAACACATAATATAGATGAGCTCCACACAGACTGCTGTTTCCAAGTATTTATTTCTGCCTCCAGCTGATGGAAATAAGACATTTAGGATTCAATTGACTGAAATGAAAACCTTTTCTTTATTACTATTATTTTGTATTTCTGACACCTTCAAGTAAGAGAGAAGGCAGCTTTAGATGAAGGACCAACCTGGTACAAGCAAGGTGTGAGTGAGAGGATATGATTACTTTATAGCATTTAAAGCTATTTAAATGCCATATTTGGAACCGTTTCTTTTTAAGCAGGTAATTTCCATCTGAAATGAAAAATAATCCTTTTAACTCAGAGGGGGAAACAGGTGGATTATAGATTAAAGAGACATTTGCATTCCTCCCTAGCCTCATTTGCATTTAGTTTTTTCTCTATAATCATTTAGCACTTCCACAGCATAAAAACACATATTGTTGTAGTGCAGTTGTCTTCCGGGCCACCAGGCGGCGCGGTCTCGTCCTACACTGTGCGGTCAGCAGCAGAGGCGGGGCGGCGTCACGTCCTTTATCCTGTTCGCAGCTGTCACTACCAGCAGGCTGCGGGTTCCGGTCTGCGTTCACAGACGGTTCTGGGTCCATTTTGATCCAGTAGCTCCGGTTCCGCCGCGCGGACGGACCCGGGTTGGTTAGAAGGCCTTGGCTCGGACCGGAGCAGCTTCCGGTGAGGCTGACATGGAGCCGCAGCATGGAGCTGCTGTGAACGGAGCGGAGGAAGAGGAGGAGGAGGAAGAGGTGGCTGTAGATGTTCAGGTCACAGATCTCCTGAACGCCCTGATCGCCTGGAAGGTTCCAGAGGATCTGTTCACCAGCAGCAGCCTGAAGGTAAGCACACCGGTCCCGGCTGTTCGGGACTGGGAGGACTGGGAGGAGGAGATGTTGGTTCCTCGGGGATGACCTGGATCTTCAGGTGCTCCACCTGGACCTCATCAGCTGTTGATGACGTCAGACAGAGAAACATCCGAACCATGATCCAGAACCGTCGCTCCTTGGTTCTGTCCAGCTTCCTCCTGTTCTTCTCTTTGTTTGGTTCTTCCAGGCCAGCTTTGAGACCCCGTTCCGCTCATTCGACCCAGAGGTCCAGTTCCAGTACTTCCGCTCCTTCAGACGGGTCCGGATCAGCTTCAGGGACGCGGCGGCCGCAGCAGAGGCCCGGATCAGGCTGCACAGAACCGACTTCAACGGAACCGAGATCAGACTCTACTTTCCTCAGGTGAAGCATCTCACGCAGGCGTAGATCTTTGCTTTGACCCAGTCTGACGTCACACGTTTCAGATGTTTTAGCCCCGCCCACCCGGCTTTATATGAACCCCGACATCTGATGCAGGATAGGAGGCTGTTTGTCCTTCCTTCAACATCAATCAGACTATGATGGAATGGAGTAAAACATCCAAGGAATCCCATAAAACAGGAGGAACCAGAGAGAGAACAAGTCCTCCTGGTTTCTATGGATACAACTCCACTAAAGTAGTTTGGACTCATTTAGAGATGATGGTTTAAAAACTAAATCGATTCACTGAAGAACCAAAAGAACAGGGCTGTTTCTAATCATCTGTTGGTCGTTGACAAGCAGATTATTAAAGAAAAAAATCAGATTTTTTATGACTAATATGACTAATGGAGCAAACAGCCTCACTCGGTGTGTTTTAGTTCACTTTATGTGTGGCTTTAACTGCTGCTTAAAGCCGTGTTTGTGCGTGTTTTGCTATAATAATGATTAAAACTCATAATGGAACCGAGGAATCCGAACGTTGTGGATGTGGAGACGTGACTCGATCTGAATCAGTCGTCTCAAAGCTAATTCATCAAAGAGGGAGCGACCTGGATTAGGAACCTCCTGACTCCAATACAATCAGCAGAAAAGACGTGAAAGGGCGGCGCGCATCCCGTTAAAAAAGGACCAAATATGGATCAAATAAAACCTTACAAGCTAAACAGGATGACATCATCGCAGAGGAGCTTTACCATAACTAAATACACGGGGCGTCCTGATCAGCTGTGTGATTTCTAACGCGATACCGATATTAGCTTAATTCACTCCGGCTTCTTTTAATGCTTATTTTATAATGTAGGATATCAGAAAAGCTTTGATCAAATAACGTCACTAAAACAGGAACTAAAGTCAACAACTGAAGCAATGAAACTAACTGATCGGTGAAAAATTAAATTACAGAAACTTTAACAGCAGCACAGAGTTTCTGTTAGCATGAAAATATCGCAGGTTTTAGATGCAGGCCGATGTTAGTTTTAGTTGATATCGGTTCGAGACGTCCCTAGCTAAATACGATCAGCTTGCTCAGGCTAGCTGACTTGGCCTGAACTAAATCATTGCTATAAAGAGCTAATAAATGTTAGCCTGTGGGGTTTCTTTGAAAATATAAATCGATGTTTTGTTGATCTACCAAAGCAACACAGGTTGGCCGATGTAGCTGCTTTAAAACATCGATGTCGGAAAAACTCATTTAAAAAAATCCGATCGGCTCAGGAGCCAAAAAATCGTAATTGGCAGATCCCAAACTCTGATGTGAGCCAACTGCCAGGGAAACGAGTTAAAGGGCTTCAGTGGTGCATTGTGGGAAATGTTCACAACAAACCAACCGGTGGATAAAGATGGAAACTCGTCGCAGACAAAGTGCGATTTATCGGCCGATCGATCGGCTTTGATTTTCGGGAGATTGGTGATCGGGCGATACTGCGACGTGAAGCCGATCTTTTCCACCGATCTGATCTTCCTCTGTGAAGGTCTGGAGACATCAGCTGATGATGCCGCAAAGCGGATATTCCAGAAGTTTTCCTTGTTTCACAGACGATGATTCGTGATTTTTCTGTAAGATTAAAATTTCTTGTGATCTTCCAACGACTGACGGCGTCATTGATTAAAAAGAAATCTGTGTCGGTCCAAATGGGCCAGAATCGGTGCAGCCTTAACAGCAGCAGTTCCTCCACTGAGCAGTGCTGCGGAAGGTGAAAGGTCAACGTTCTGCTGTCAATCAAAAGCACGTCGTTATAAATGAGAGACCTAAAGGAGCTCAAGGGTCGCCGGGATCCAGAGAGCATTGATCTCCTGAATCGGTAGATTATTTTCAATGATACTGCGCCTCCATCGCTCCTGGATTTCACCCGGTTGCCATAGAGACGTGAGGACGCGGTGTTTGTTGACATTGAGAGCCGCAGTGGAAACATTCGTCTCGTTTGTTATCCCGTGAACGGATGTTAGTTCAGTTTCAAGATCTAAGCAGCAGGAATATTTCTGGGTTTAAAAAAATCTAGACGTGCGAGGAGCCGATCAGTTCTTCTTCTTCTGTTTCCTGTAGTCCGTCCACATCGGGAGTCCTCGTCTGAAGCCCCCCAAACCAGAGAAGCAGTTCCTGATCTCCCCCCCCGCCTCCCCTCCTGTCGGCTGGGAGCAGTCCCAGGACGCCACGCCCGTCATCAACTACGACCTCCTGTGCGCCATCTCCAAACTCGGCCCAGGTACCGGACCCAGCGCTGGGGGGGGGGGGGCTCTGAGGCGTCACGGATGCTAACTTCCTTCCTCACTCCTAGGAGAGACCTATGAGCTGCACACGGCCACGCCCACCACCCCCAGCGTCGTGGTCCACGTGTGCGAGGACGAGCAGGGACTCGGGCCGGCGGTTGCCGACGGCGACCAGGAGGACAAGCCCCGCCCCGCCCGTCCAAAGATCGTCCAGACTCGAAGGCCCGACTTCATGCCGGGGGTGGAGCAGTGACAGGGAGCCCAGCAGGGGGCGGAGTTTGCCCTGAGGTTCGGGGGTCAGAGCGCCCTCTAGGGAGCCAATCAGGGAGAGGACGCTGATCTCCAAGATGGAGTCAGGAGGCTGGCTGCTGATTGGACTGTTGTCCTGAGGGACCTTAGCTGTCAGAACAAAGTTTAGTCATCAGATGATGTCATGTCAGTCCCTCCTTCATCTCTGCTGCCCCCTGGTGTTCAGCCAGGCCACCGTCACCGTCTGCTCGCTTTAATTCCCCACGTTACCTGAAGGCAGCATGGGTCACAGAGTGAAGCAGGGGGAGCGGTTAAAACAAACATGAAAGTTTCCTTTCACCCCAAAAAAGTATTCACACCCTCAGATGAGTGAGAGGAGGATCCAACAGATTCATGCCTTAGAATGGCCTAGTCAAAGTCCACGCCTACAGCCCGCTGATAATCAGCAGCAAAGCTTAAAATGTAGATTCTGGCCGAGTTGGATCCAAACTGGTATCCAGAGACGGTTCTGTTGGTCCAGACGGGCTGAACCAGAACCAGAAAAACCTTCAGATTAAAGCATCAACAATTTTTGATTATTGGTTGATAAACTGACTATTTATTAACTATGGATCCGGTCCGATCCGGTTCTACCCCCCCACACTTCAGGCCTCGGGGATGGCGGCCATATTGCCTGTAGTTCTGGCCCTACGCCTCCTGCTGCTCTTCAGGGTGGGACCATCGGTGGAGTTCTTCTCCCTCCATCTTCTGCTGGCCCGGTTCTGAATATCCTGGTTCTGCTATTCTGGTTCTGCAGGCCCGGTTCTTCTGCTTTGTGTCACACATGCTAGCATTTAGCCGCGTCTTCTTTAGCGCTAACATCCTGTGCAGATTTTCAGAGACATGTTTATGGAGGGAAGAGCTCTCACTCTGTAGAGAATCTGCTCCTCTGTTTGAGCAGCAGCAGTGATGCTGATAGAAACGCTGATCCACGACTCATATCTGCTATAGAGGAGCATAGTTTCATGTGGGGGGGGGGGCTTAGCTCATAGTCTTGTGTGTGTCTGTCTTGTTTATTAGACATCAGTAAATAAAAGTTTGACTCCATGAAGCCGTTTGTGTGTTTTTCCTCCATGAATCTCCTCCAATCAGGAAGCACTTTGCTGCAGAAGGCCTGTTTTCATCACGTCTCGCTGAAGGAAACCTGCTGGTTTCTAAATGTCCTTCTGCAGCTGAAGGTTCTGATCCCTCTGCGGACTGATTGTCCAGTTTTTCCTTTATAAGGACCTCGACTCGCTGCAATATTTACAATCAGTCAAACCACAAAACATCACAGGAGCAAAGAAAACAATGGAGCTCGACCTGGAGGAAGACTGACCGTAGCAACAGGAAGGTCTGGAGTTTTCCTCCACGTTCAAACACCATGTAGATCACAGCGGGCCGGCTCGGCTTTAGATCATCTGAAAAGATTAAATGATTTTTTGTTCCTTTATGTTTCTGCAGAGAAATAAATCAGAAATTTAACTTTGAAGAAATGAAATCCAGACAGAAATTTAAAAAAACGTCTTTTTCTAAAGCAGGTTTCGAGAAGAACTTTGTCCTTTTTTGTTAGATTTCTATTAAATTTCTTTTTTTTTTTTTTTCTTTTACAGATTTCAAATGTTCCCCTTTTATTTTTAGTCACGCTCTCGGCCAATCAAAATGCCCGTCGTCCATTTCTTTTGATCTCCTTTAACATTGGCCCCTTAGGATGATGAATAATGTTGGATGTTTTCCACCAACTAATGAATTATTTCTACTTTAAAATTCACGTTCAAAGAAAGACGGTATAATTTAAGGAGATGAATTACTTTTGAAAGATGCAAAGTCAGAACTAATTTAACAAGCCGACATTCAAATTCCACCAGTTTATAAAACAGCAGATGATCCAGTGAAGTCACAGCGGTGAACAGCTGAGATGTATTTACACGCCTGCGGCTGTTTGACCATCTGCCCTGTGAAGGAACCGTTTTTTCCCAGCGACTGTGAACGCATCTCCAGAGGGTGACCCTGTGGTCACATGAGACGCTGGAATCCACACGTATGGCCTGTCAGGCGTCATGTTCCTCAGCTCTGAGGCTATACGTGTGGGACTGGAATAGTTCCCACAGCTCAGTGGAACCAGATCTGCTGGTCCTGTGGAGCAGAACCAGACCAGAACCGGTTCTGAATGTGACGGGACCTCGACCCTCTGAGCCTGTGATGGTCTTAGATGGAGCAGGTCTGCTGTAGCAGCACGCTGCCGTGGACATCGGGGTTCTGTGGGGTTCTTGCTCTCTGCAGAACTTCTTGTCACCCTTTTGGACCCACAGCTCCTGGTCAGAACCTGATGCTAGCTTTGCATTGTGAGGAGCATCCAGGCGCAGGAATCCTGCCACGTGCCTCTGAGGTCCGATAATGAGGGTCGGGTGTCGGCTGAGCGAAAACTGCAGCAGGTGCAGCGGGTGGTGTTTCCACTCTGAGTGTAAATATGACAGGAACCCACCCAGAACCCCAGAACCTACCTGAATGTTGGACAACACCATGGGTCATGGCGTCCTACTCTTTCTCTTTGCAAATAAAATCTTAATAGCCTGGTTGCTGAACATTCTCTGTTCTGGACTTTGACTAGGCCGTTCTAACCCCTCCACAGTAGTTCAGTCTGGATGTCCAGCTGGTTCTGCTGCTGGATGGTGGACCTCCACCCCAGTCTAAAGTCTGCTGCAGCCCCTAACAAGTTTTACCTCTCCTGATTTCACGCCATCCATCAGCATGATGCTGCCACCGCCATGTTCCAACATGGGGGTGTCAGGGTTTTAATAACGCTAGTTTTCCTGCACCAACCCAGTGATGTTTTGGTTCTAGCGTGGACTGGTTCTGGGTGGTGTAGTTCTGTGTAGTCCAGCCCTGACCGAGGACACATGAAGGCAGCAGCCTGCGGAGCTGCAGAGATTTGAAGCTGCCTTTTAAAGTGAGAGGAGGCAGCTGGTGTTATTTAAAACCTGCTGAGACGGAGGGAACTCCTGGCGCTGAAGGGTCTCTGGTTTGATTCCTGCAGCCGTTTTCAGGTAAGAGCAGCTTTGCTTTGTGACAATCAGTGAGAGTTTAGTTTTAGAGCAGGTGGAGCGGTACCAGCCCTCAGCTGGCTGGACACGACCTGCTAGAACCTGTTGATTGACCCGACCGTCTGATCCTGGGATCCCTTTAACCAATAAACCAGCAGAGCAATGAAATGAGGACGACTTGTCTAAAAACATGGAGATGTTCTGAATGTGGGGACTGTGTGACGATGACTGAAGAAGACTGCTTTGTTCTGATCAGCCCTGCAGGAGACCAACATGCTCCATCTCTGTGCTTTGGTGGGGTTGCTGTGCCTTTGTCACAGGGCGTCCTGCAGAGGTGAGACTGTCATCACTTTTCCTGTGCTTTGGGTCCTAAACTGAGGGTCAATAATCATTTATGGGAAACACTTTTCATCTCACAGGTTTCCTTTGATCTTAGTTTTATTATAACACTGATTTTGATGCTAAACAAAGATATAAGTAAATAAATACAAAATCAAATGTCAATATATTTATTAAAAGAAAATCTTTGCGGCTTGAACATGTTTCAGTTTTTAGACACCAGGGGGCATCGTTGAGCTTAAAGGCAGTTTGATTAACTCTCCAATCCAGTAGGATATAATTCCCCCAGTATGCAGCAATACTGGGAGGATTGGCTTGAATCTTTATCCTGGACCTGGAGAGGTGTTCAAAGATTCAGGGTAGATCAAAATAAAAGTGTGAAAAAGTGTCCACAGCTAATGAAACAAGTGAAAATGTAGAAAGAAGTGAGTTAAATGGCTGGAAGA
>JAUZNJ010030393.1:2537-14810 GCA_034780135.1 Jordanella pulchra
TTTGTTTGCACCAATGTCGTGAAGCAATTCTCTTCGAAATCTTCATCCAATGGATGCAAAACCATCCAAAGTTTTTCCGGTAGATTTCCTTAAAAAGTAAAAGGAATCCACTGAGTCCTCAGGGGCTCAGATGAAGGCAGTAAAAAATACATTTCTCTCTTTTTAGAAGCCATTAACACAGCACCTGCCATTCTTAGCTCTTAGCTTAACCATGTCTGCTTGTATCCTCGGTGTCAGTCAGCAGACTACGGGCTAAGATTACTGGGAGCCAGGTCAATGGCAGTATCCAACCTGGGAAGTGTTTTTGGTTTCTTTTTTCCCCTTCCGATGTCATAAAGGGCATGCTTTTCAGACACACAAGGTAGTAAGAGAGGTCAAAAGGTTTTTTTTCATTTGTGAACCTCATACACAGTCTTCAGGACACATATAACAATTACAAAATGTCAGAAGGTGATTTTTGTATAATATGGGACCTTTAAAGGAGCAGTTTACATCTGATTTCAGGAGATCCGATTTTCCCTCTATAAGACGGAAGAAGATCTTGTCAAAACATTTTAGCTCAAATAAGATCTTCCTTCTTATCACAGCTATTAGTCATTTTAACACTTTTATAATAGTGTATAATCAGCCTCTTCTGTCAGTTACAACATAGTTTAGTTTCTGGCTGTCTTACTTGCGAGGTGATTTATTTATTTATTTAATGAAGTTCTTGGATACATTTAGCCTTTAATGATTTTCTTTTGGTTTTTTGTTTGTTTGTTTTTTTTTTAGTTGTGACAGCTTACATTCTGAGGGAATTATGACAGCTGATTTCAAGATGATGTGTTTAAGGACAACTGCGTCTGTCGATCTTGAATCTCATGCTAACAACGTGGATAAGTCTTTCCCAAAGGGGTCTACCAGTTACAACAGATCAGGTGTCTTTCCGTCCCCAGAGTCACGCTGACACTGCCTCTGCTTTGACAGGGACATGGATGACAGCTATGATGCCAATACTGCTTGTCGTTCCAATCCCTGAAGCTCCACGAATGATGGATTGAGACGAGGGGAAAAAAGGAAGGATGATGAAGGGGAGGGGGGGCGTGGGGGTGTTTGGACCGCCTCGGGCTCAGGCCATTAAAGGCGGTAGCAGTCCTGCTGCAGTATGTGTGCGAGCTCTCAAGCAGCTAATGAGAATATTTAACATTTGCTGAGTCCACAGTGTGTTGAAAGTCATTCATCACTCCACTGATTCAGTTCTTGCTAGTTGAGCATGTTGATTATGCAAGATGCATGCCTTTAGGCCTGAGGATGAGTTAAAGAAGTGGGTTTTGTACAGGAAATACTCCAAGATTACCTGAAGAGAGCTTGATTATAAATCCAGATTTTAAACCTGCTCATACAAAAATCCAAGATATTCATCTGGGTTCCTCATCTTCATGCCCTTTTTAACCAATATTTCCAACTAAATTATCTTTTTTTCATTTGTTGTGTATCAATATTGAGCTGAAATGTTTAATCCTTTAAGAAACAAACTGTTGGAGGACACAAGTAAACAAAATGCTGCTAAACTTTTGACATGTATTATTTTAAAGCTCAAGTTGAGTTATTCAGGGACATGCTTTTTAGTAAACTAGCTTCAATAAAAAAGACAGTAGCACTGAACTTAACTGAATCAGGCCTGTGTATCATTTGAGACGTGACACCCACACCTTGGCTGAGGTGATTCTTAAGCTAGAGAGAGACTACAGACATCAACACTACTGCTATTCAATGATATGTTAGCAGAAGGGGGGTTAGAGGCATTCTCCCTTTTGCAAGGATGTAATGAATATAGTCCACCCTTTTCCCAAGAGTGTATTAATCATGCATTTACGATATACACTAGGGCTAATAAAAAGGAAGACTTATTCTACGCCATCTTACCTAAAGTTAAGATTTAAGCAGTAATGAGAGTATGTTCACAGTTTGCTACACTACTGAAAAGAGAATTTACTGCCTTCTTAAACATGAATCATCAGAAAAGATCTTCCAAACATTTCAATTGGCTTTATGAAAGAGTAAGAACTAAATTGTGCTATCAGACACTGGGTGCATTTCTTCAGTTGTCCGTTCCAGAGGATGTGAATTGACGGCTCTAATCAGTTAGTCGTACTACTTAGAGCTACACATATAGGGCAACTTGGACTCACTGCTGGGGATATCCTGCTGATACAGTGGCAGATGTCGGTGCAGTGGGAGGACAAAAGCCCAGGAGGGCAGAGAATCTGTTCTTCCATGATAAGCGCTATCAGTAGTTTATCTTTTAATCCTGGTTCTCTCAGTAGAAACTTTAAAAAAGTCACCAGGTGTAAAATGGACTAAAATGGGGATCCACAGCTGTCAGTCAATTTGCCGACGTACAAAGTTAAGTCACACAGTCGAGTGTATTACTCTGTTAACCTTTATGACTCCAGTTCTAAGAAAAGTCAAAAGTTTTTTGGGCAGAAGCATCTGTTGAGTAAAGAGAGACAGGAAAGTCTTATATAAAGACTCAGAGTTGGCTCGTAGGGATTGCTGAAAAGTCGATGACAAAATGCAAGTGAATGTCATCACTGCAAGATCATCCAGGAGGAGTGTTTCCTGCAATTCAATGACTCCATACAATCAGCTGGTTTTATTTTATAGAAACTTTTAACCAGTCAGGCTGTCTGATCTGATTGAATTGTATCTGTAAAGTGCCCTGAGATGACCTAAGTTGTGAATTGGCGCTATGTAGATAAATTGAATTGAATAAGGATGTATTTGTCTGTACGTGGTCATTGTGAATAAATGCACTGCTGTTATTAAGGTAATTGTTGTTTTGTTAATAGTATTTTTATTTCATTCAACCACATACAGTACCTCATCCTTACACCAGTTATATGTTTGATTTTAAACCTGTTGTGCTTTAATATTTACCTGTGTGAATGTAGGCACACAAAAAGAAAAAAATAACTTCAAGATTTGTAAAAATTATTGAATTACTTTGATATTTTTCCTACCGAATAAATACATCTGCCACAAGAAAGTTTCATTTAAATATATTCGCAAAGACTCCAACACTCGTATTTAAAACTAACAAATCTGAACTCTCATTTTGCACTTACCACACAAAAAACATCCAGCTGGATGCTTTTGTTTCTATGTGAGTAGCTTAACGATATGAAATTTTAGCCCAGATTCAAGTTTTTATCTATAGTTGTGCCTCTGGCTTCCCGAGCAACAATCTTAATCCCAGAAAGTTTAAAATCAGAGGACGAATTCTCCCACTCGGGAACTGCAAAGGAGTCTTTCATTTCAACTCTTTAATTTTCAAAAATTTCTTTGCATTTTAAAGTTCTGTGAGCTGCTCAAACAGTCCTAGACACAGAGGCATTTAAGCTATAAACATTGTGGCAGTGTAGCTCTAGGTTTTAATGCAAAACATAACAGTCCTTACATTTCACATATTAAAACAATTGTGGTCTAACACATATTGTATGTTCTGAAACAGATCTCAGAATTTGCTGTACACACAGTCTAAATGTTCTCCAGCTGGTGATGGAAAACAAGTGTTATTTGTTTAGAATTAGATTTGCATTTTAGCTTCATGTTGCTTTATAAAGATGATGTAGATTTTTTGACAAAGTGATGGACCATTGCCTTTCTTTGCCTCAAAATCTGTATTTATTTTGATACTTTTCACATCTAATCCTAAAAGACGAGTTTTGCTGCTTGTGTTTTATTTGTTGAAGGGCTTGCTGGAAATTAAATGGATTTAAGGTTGAAACTAGACCTGTTATTTTTTTACAGTTGAAGTTTTGTTTATCCATATTAATAGTTTTACTTTTAATCTTTATTTTTTTATTGAATATTCTTTCCACCATAGTTTGAAGCTTCATTATTTATTAGTTGAAATAAATAAATAAAATGTATAAATAAATATTTCCCATTTTGTTTTCTTTATTCATATTGAAGGATTAAAACGAAGTGTAGCATTAAATCCTTAGTCGATCTCTTAAGCTTATCTGCAGAGCTAAATCCTGCATAGTCCTCTCCTGTAATGACTTACCAGATAAACATATACACACACCGCTCTTTTAACACTTGATAAGACCTCTGAAACTGCTTAATTTTTATACAGTTTTTTCTAGGTGCCTTTCAGATAACCAGCTTCTAAATCAATTGATAAAATATAAAACATACCTGCAGCGGTACTACCAAGGAGGCAGATACCCTTTCCAAAAACTGAGGGGAGTCCCCCATCCTGTCATTATGATGCGTCAAACCAGTCAGTGACCGTGATATGACCTCACCCAAACACAGACAAGTCTGCAGGGTGAAAGTGAGGTGAACGCTCATGTGTGTTTGCACATGTGTGCTATTTATCTTGTCGTACATGTTTGCGTGTGTGGACTCAGACCCACCTACAGTGACGGCAAACTGGTACTGTAACCGAAGAACAGCCTGCACTCTACCTGACCCCTGCGGCGATGAGTATTACATGAGTACCAAGGCTGAAGGAGCCAGGCCCAGTCTAGTCGAGCACGATGCAGTTCTGCACAGGGACCTATGACTATTTAATGACAATTTTCAGGGCACAGGTCTGGAAAAATGCCTCCTTCTGTAATGTTTTTGCTTCATCCAGAATGAACCATTCGCCTGTGAATGAACATTAATGTAGGCTGACAAAGACAGCATGACTGTGTCGACACTGTGCTGCTTGACTATTATATGTAATTTTTCTCTAAACATTGGGGGATTGGGGGGAGGTCAGGGGAAACGGGGATTTCTTCTTTTGTGCCATGTAGATTTTAGTATTTTTATTTTCTGTCGTCTGTTGAATAGCACTGAACCAAAGCAACTCCCAGTGACCCTGAGCCTCATTCGTTTTTCATGGGATGTGACCTTAAAAGATTCATTTTTAAAGAGACAGTGTGCAACGCTAACATTGTTTCTATTTATAAAGCTGCAACCACCAGGGCATATACACTGTAATCACAGAAACTCAACAGTAAGCAAAAGCCTTCATAATTACAGCCTCTTACCTGGTGGGTTGGTCATTATGAATTTTACTGTTGTGATGAAAGTGTTCTGACATGTTTAACAGGTAAAATGTAGTGAGTTTTCTATAAATAACATTTGGGTTTAAACAAAAAGTTTTCGAAGTATACTACTAAGCACAAAGTTCTTCGGCTTTTCTTATTTAATGTACAGTAGTTTAAAATGGCTGATGCCCCCGTTCTCTGTTGTAGATATTCACTGGAGCTGCTGAAGGAAGGGCTCTTAATTGCCCTTGTTACAGTTAGCCATGCTTGTTTAGATACAGTTCTTCGAAATATTTTTCATTTTTATTCAATTCTAAATAAGCTACAGCATTTAAAATCCAAAAAGAGACTGACAAATGCTTCACTAGTTTTAACATATATTGTTTCTATCCCTCTGTATGACTATGACTGTTATGAATGAGTATGACTATAGCTGTGGTGTACCACAGGGATCTGTCCTAGCCTGCCGTCCTGTTCCCTTTATATGATTATTCTTGGACAGCTTGTTGAAGATCCGATATAATTCCTCCCATAACGAGCCAGTGTTTTTCTCAAGGTTTATTCATAACATCTTATTGTTTTATCCAACTGTCTGTAATTTGTTTTGATTTTGACAACCTTCACATCCTTTCCCAGACTCTAAGTTAGTGAGAAAAACTTTGTTTAATAATAACAGGGCAGAACATTGAGCTGTACAGTTATGGTCTGTTACGTTCTCAATTCTGTGCAAAAAAAGAATATAAATGTGGACTGATTGAATATCCATCAATCTCTTTTATTTAATTTGATGCATAATCTTTTCACATGACAAGGGCTTTGCCTAATACAACCAGTAGTGAAAGAGGGCATAGCTGTTTATATCACTGGCTTTGATTTCAAATTAAACTCAGTGTCTGTGCTTGTTTTACTTGGACTAACTGTAAGCGAGTGTCAGTGTTTCTAATTTTCCTTTTTCTTCAGTTTCTTCCATGACTTCTACTCCTTACATCTACATTTATTTGATCTTTCTTTCATTGATCCACAGAAATCACTCCTTTTCACTGTCCCTCTCTATGGTCCCAATAGTTGCTGTTCAGCCTTATGTGTTTGCAGAGGATAGAGTAATGAGCACATTTTCTATTGATATAGATATTTTTAAGCTTTTGCTTGTGTCTGTACACCTAAGAAAATTAATGCGTATGTAAAGTGATGCAAAGTTTGCAGCTTTTAAATGTCACTTGGGGGGGGAGCTCTCTAAGGGGAAATTAGTATTTTTGCTGTTATGAACTAGAGCAGTTTGCAGCTGTACCAAAAGCTGATAAGCACTTACTAACTGGAGGAACGTCAATCCCAAATCCCATGTTGGTATTTCTGTCATGACAAGCCAGGTAAAAAAGAAAAAAAGTTATAGCCAGAGGCTGTCTGAGCTGTGAGCTTAGCCCATCACCTACTGTACATTTTTTTCAATTAAGACTTTTCTTTGTCAGAATTACAATCTTTGGTTTTAAAAAGACTGAAATACGTTGTTTCTGAATCTGAGAAAGATTGAAAATAAATCAAAACCAACACCAACATTCACCATTTGATATTTACTTGTCTGTTAAACTTAAATACATATACTGTATGTCAGTACCTCTGTCCAACTTATCGTTTATGGTAACATTTCAAATGTTTTGCTCTCATACTGATCTCATTTTTGTAAATTTTGAAAGAGAACGATCAATAGTAGAACAGTAATTGGAACAGACAGCGTTTGTGGGATTTTAATGAGAGCCCGTTAAATTTCCACTCTGTCTGAATGCATATGTTCGACTCACACAGCTTACCCACAATCGCACAAATTGGTTAAACTAACTATTAAAAGTTTTTTTTTCCATTCAATATTCAATACAGTTAAATTATATTTAAGATCTTTTTATGTTTGTTTTGCTTGCTGACTTAAGATCATATTTAATCTTTTTACAGTAACAAACAGAAAAAAAGACCCCCAGAAACAGCTTCTCCAACATATGCAATGTGTTCAGCAGTCATGTAGTCTGCTCACGACCTCTGATGCTGATTGAATTTTCTCATTACTGCATTATTGCCCTGAAGATCGCTCCTGGCCATGTGATCTCCTTTGTGAATGTGCACTTTCTTTTACCATCAAACACACTTCCAATTTCACACTCTGTCCAGATGGCTCCATCCTTTATTGTTGCAAAAGCTGTCACATCCCTTCAGAGGTAATTTAACATACATGTGTAGTTTACAAAACTGCTACTTTGAAAATAATCTAAATTTGGAAACGGTGTGATACAGTAAGGAAGCAACAGTTTATGATCCACTGGGATATTCATGCACAACCATCTTTTAAGCTTACAGAGAATCATTGGAAAAGAGAAAATATCCAGAAAGTTGCAGTTATATTAATGTTAGATGTTAGCGAAGAATGGCAGACTGAGATGATTGAGCGGCAACAGTGTCTCAAAATACAGTACCAGTGATTACAATCAAACCCTGTGGAATACAATCATTAAGTAACATTGACAAGCTTTAACACATAATGCCTTTTACATCAGTGGTTCCCAACCATTTTTTGACTTGTGTACCTCCTTGGGTATTTTGTCTTACCATGAGTACTGATGACTGTAAAGAAGTGGAATTTACAATAACTGATTATGAAATAAAAACTATTTTATTTAATCTTTTTAACTTGAGCATTTAATTCATGAATAGTTTAGTTTTTCTAAGACAAATAAAAATAACCAACATAAGTAAGTTAGTAAGGAATCAAAATAAATATAGAATAAAATCATATTATAAACCTGCCTTTATAAAACTGGAGCTCCTCTGAGTAACTCTCCTATAAACGCATTTAAACTAGAGGAATTGGTAACAAAATACTGAACAAAAATTATAGTCAGACTGACTTCATTAGTTGTACTTTGTTTTCATCATTCATGACACCTGAGCTTGCTTTGATGAATTCATGTTTGGGAAAACAGCTGATATCAGGCTGTTCTCTAAGCTGGAGGTGAACTCAAACATAAGAATAACTTCCTTTTTGGTTGATAAAAGCTTGTTTTATTTTTCAATTTGGTCCTCGCAAAGTAGAACAGATCACAGCCGTATTTTATTTTATTACCTGAGAAATAAAATATTTTCATGTACCCCTTGCAATGCACTCAATGACCACTAGGGCTACAGGTACCCATGGTCGGGGATCACTGCTTTACATGAATGACATATAAATACAGAGTGCTGGAAACTGTATATATTCCAGCAGATCATACTATCATTACTACGAACAACGGTGCAAACAAACTTGGAGCTGCTGAGCTCAATGGATGGATGTGGCCATAGAGTTTCTGACACTGGCTGCTCCTGGCAATCGGTTGTTCGGGGGGTGATTGGCTGTTATATTCTGTCTTTCTGAGTGTGCAATTGTTCAGTGTTGACCTCAGGCACGGCCACTCCTAAAGGGTTATTATTTATTTCTGGGTAGGACCAGGTGGTGTTATCGTCCATTTATCGTCATTGAGTTTAGCAGCTTAATATATACAGATATTGATTTTAGGACTTATCAGTCAGCGCTCAAATATATACATACACACACACCCACACACAGATTTGTCTTGATGCCAAAAAAAATGTCTTTGAAGAATTAATCGTATTAACGGAGAGTACTTTTTTCTTAACCGAAAAAGAAAAAGCAAAAACTGCAAAACTCCTCATATTCCTATTAGTATCAAAGTCCCATTAAAATTAGACTTCAGTCTACCATGATAAAAGAAAAAAAATGCTGTATTAGATCATTCTCTCTTGAGCTCAGCAATATTTCCAAAGAAGCTCCCCCCTGTGCAGATTGTAATCTTTGCTCAAAATCATCTTTAGAGAAAAGAATGATGGGGGAAGGAACAAAGGTGGATGCAAATGAAGAGGGGTCAAGCCATTTAATACATGGTAATTAGACTCTGCGGTGCTTCTGACGTTGACCTTTTTCAGTTGTGGCCATGAGCCGGATACTGACAGAATGAAGCCCTCTGTGGAAATGGAAATATTAAGCGAAGTCCAGTGAAGCTGATACTGCAAACCAGGCAGAGAATTATTCATCATGTCAACCCCACACTCCTTCTACTTTCACATTTGTTTATGTTGTCATAACAAGCTTTTATAATTGCATTTTTGCTCTAGGGGACATTGTTGCCAATCCACTCTCTCCGTCTTGCTTTTGATGATGGTTTATTCAATGCATATATTAATAATTTTAACATGCATTCCTGATTGTGCCGGCCCTTTCATCCAAATGCACATTAGTAATTTTAAAGATAAAACCAATTTCAAAGCTGCTGATGCAGATGGATTTCTCCAACAAACGCGTTTATTGACTCATATCATTTTCTCCCACTATTCAAAGAGCTGAATTTATTACCATTTTTCTTCTCTGTTTTGTTGTCATCCTGCTAGGTTTTTATTTATGCTAAAATAGAAGGAACATTAATTTCATTAATTTGGCACAAAATGTTGGCTTTCGTACTTCAGTTTTTTTTTTGCATGTATGTTTGTTTTATTTATATAATGCTGAGATGTAAACAGGAAAACGAATGCAACCAAAAAAACAAGTGGTGTAACTGAGACTCACATAGGGCATCTAAATATATACATCTAAATATGGGCATCTAAATGTTTACTAGAAACAATAAAATCCTCCACAATTTATGGAAAGTTTTTAAATGGAAAGAAAAATGATTGCCTTTTTTAATTCAGACCATGTCCCTTCCACTCAGACAACTCGATAAGTCTTCCATTATCCATTCTTCTTTTTTAAACCGCTCAATTGAGTCAGATTGGAAAGATAGCAAACATAAAGTTTTAGGTCTTCTGCCAGATTATCGATCATACTTTTGCTTGGACCTGACAAAAAAAAATACAAGTCTAACAAACCAATATTAATCGATAAAACTAATTCAATTGAAGCTGCTGGAAGGTGAACCTCTAAGCCAGTCTAAAGTTGCTGGATACCTTGGTTCATTGTCCAATTACCTCTGACCTACTTCCATCTTTTTTTTTCTTTTTTTTAAGATTGCTTTTAGGCTTTAGCTGCCTTTATTTTTGAAAGTAGAAAAACAGGAAAAGGTAGTAAAGAAAGGGGGAAGACCTGCGGCAAAGCTCACCAAGTTGGCACTAAAAACCAGTGACGGCCGATTCGAGGACCAAAACCTCTCTATATTGGTAACCCCTGCTCCACCGCCTTACCCTTATATTTCCTTTTCAAATAAAAGCATTCCCAAAGCATGATGCTGCCAGTAACATATTTGGCTTTAGAGATGCCACATCCAGGGTGTTGTACACTATTGGTTTTCCCACTACTTTGTTAGATTTTGACTGCACTAACTGAACTAAACTGAGCATTCCATCTCAGTGCAGACTTCCTTTGTTCTGCTGAGTTTACAGTCCTGCATTGAACCCTCCAGGCCTTTTGCAGAATTGCTGCTGAGACATGCATCTACTTTCTGTAAAACTTGTAGACACAAGAACAAGGTGAAAACTGTATTTTGGTGACAAAAGAGAAAAGAATTAGAAGAAATGAGAACAACCTTATGGTTTGCAGTAAGAATAAGATTTAGTTTAAATGTGGCTGAAGGATGAACAAATATGTAGGCCTACAGAAGACCACACAGAGCCTTGTACAAATATGCACTCTCCAGTTCATGCAAGCAGGGGTCCACAGCTGGGGCTGATCCATTATGGTTTATTGAACACCATTGCTTAGTGTGAATCCAACCAGATCAAACCTTGTATTCATTGGATTCAGTATCTGCCTTCGCTCCAGATACAGCAGAAACATTACATCCTCACGGTTTGGAGCTTTTTCTATGTGCTTAAATATTTAGAGCTGTGGGTGTTCATCCTGTGTTTCTATGTGTTACGCAGGTATGTAATGCCT
The DNA here is from genome assembly GCA_034780135.1 of Jordanella pulchra. NCBI lineage: Eukaryota > Metazoa > Chordata > Actinopteri > Cyprinodontiformes > Cyprinodontidae > Jordanella > Jordanella pulchra. Next base: position 13,473 of record JAUZNJ010030393.1, read on the forward strand.
TTTCCATTTATATTTGTGCATTGTATGAGGAGCACATCTGTGTTTCTCAGCGAGAGCTCTCAGTGAGCGTGCAGTAAGATGAGAGGTCAGTCAAAGTGCAGAGAGAAAAGTGTGTCATCAGGTACTCCTGTGGTATTTTCAGCTAAGTGAAACACCAGCTCCACTGACAAATAAGTGATGCAGAAGCTCCCCGTCTCACTCTCATTGACAAACTGCCCTCTACATGCACACACACAGCCACTTTGTCACAAACAGTCACACTTTCTGGCAGTGTTTCACACATAACCGTAGTTGCACACAGCAACGTTAAAAGACAACAGAGGCAGATAGCTAGGAAACTGTAGCCAAAATTCTGCTGCGTTTTGTGGAACACACAAAGTCACACACCCCCAAGCAATGAATCGTTTTGACACATAAATTCAGTCTCAGACTGTGTCTCACCTTCTCACACAATCAAACAGAAAAGCTGTCCTGTAGATGGAACTCACTGACATTCATGTTTACTGCATGCATCAAAGCAAACTGTGTCCAGAGGGGACACAAGCTAATGTAAACATTTATTGTTAACATATTGTCATAATCACTACTGCAAATAGACTGCTGATTGTTGTTGAGCAGCCTCTGTATTGCACAAATTGTTTCAGATTTACAGCTCTACAGAATGTAAAGCCCTTGTCAAGGCTGCATAAATGAGACTTCCAAGTTCATAGAATGGTGGATGGAATATCAGCTTTTATGTAGTTCTTACTAGTAGTCATTTAATTCCCTTTTAATTCTTGCAAAAACTAGAAAAAATTGCACTGCACGACACCAGAAATAAATGTAATTTGTGATACAATTGCTTAAGATTTCAATGACTATATCGATCTCAATTAACCCACATTTTTGTTCCTTTTTTTCCTTAGCATTTACAAAAGGCTTCCAACACTGTCTGAGCTCCTGTGTCTCAGATACTAATTATAAGTAAATTAAGTGATGGCATTGTGGGCAGTTATTGCATCCAGGCAATATTTTACCTTTGTGATATTAAACACACAAATATGGCATGACATCTCAAAAACTCAACAAATTGTGGATCTCTTCTTAAAAACAAATCCACTTTAACTAAAGGCTCCATGTTACTGTATGTAGCTTTTTTACATTTTATAAAACTTGAGAGTGTCTTTTTTATAGATTTTAGCAAAGGTTTGACCTGTGGACATAGATTTTGGTTGTGTCTGACTCTTTAACAAGTTTAAATTTAAGTCATTTAGGAACATTTAATAGAACTACCGTATTTTCACGACCATAAGGCTCACCGTACAAAAAGGCGCAGTCTCAGTTATGTGTGCCATTGCT
>JAUZNJ010030394.1:0-14810 GCA_034780135.1 Jordanella pulchra
TTGTTGTCATTTGTAATCATCAAAATTAAACAACATAAACATTTGAAATATATGAGTTTGTATGTAATGTATGAATAAAATGTACAAGTTTCACTTTTTAAATGGAATTACTGAAATAAATCTACTTATTCATGGTATTCTAATTTTATGACCAGCACCTGTATTGCCATTTCACAACACATGTCAACTCAATGCACTTTACAGAGACAAATTAATTAGATAGTATAGTCACATTAGTCCAAAGTTTTCTATCTAAGGAAAACCAGCTGATTGCATTGACTCCTTGACCCAACAACAATTCCTCACACCAAGCATGCATGTAGCGACAGTGGAGAGGAAAACTCCCTTTAACATGAAGTAACCTTCAGCAGAACCAGGCTCAGTGTGAGCGGCCATCTGCAGAGGCCGACTGGGGTTCAAGGAGACAGAAGCAGACACACAGAAAGAAGCAGAGATATAAAATATAACTGTCAGCTTTCCAGACAAGGAAGGTGCCTGCCTAACATGCAGCGGTAAGGATCGGCAACTGCAAAAGCCTCTAAGGTTGAGAGACAGTATGGAGCAAGACCTTTTAAGCAATTAAAGATAGGAGGAGCAGGAGGTGTGTGTCAATGCCTGTGAGATTATTATCAAAGACATGCAGCATTTTGGACAAACTGAAGGTAACTGAGAGCATCCTGTCTGACGCAAAAACACAGAGCATTGCACAATTCTAGACATGAGGTTTTAAAAGCATGAATGACTCTTTCAAAATACAGTCAACTTTCCTAATTTTTTTTTATTTAGAAACCTAAATTGAAAAAAGCGTTATTTTACATTTGAACTTATTTGAGCGTCACATTTTACACCATCTAGTTTTACTCCCAAACTAGTTACAGTGGATTTCACATAATGAGACAGGAATCAACATTCAGTTCTGAAGCACAGATTTGGATGCCCAAGTCTTACCCATGTGTGGAGGCTTTGGTCCTTGATGCGATCGTCACAGGTTCAACCCAGGCCAGGTGACCTCAGCGTCATGTCTTCCCACTCCACTTAAAAGAAAACTAAAAATTGGCAGTGGCTTCCAAATTGAAAATATTCCTCAGCTCCATTGTACATTGCAGAAAAAATATAATATTATTGACTCAACCTTTCATCCAACTGACTGTATAATCAAGAAAAAAACAAAAATTATTAAATTCAGTCATACTAGAGCTTTAACTTGTTGGTATCTTATTTCTGTGGTTTAAATACTTCCTAATACATGGCGTGGGGCTTATTACAGCATAATTCTTTGCTACTTAACTTACCAAGAAAGGTATCCTGATTTTACATTTAAGTCCAATAAAATTTATTGTAAGATTACTGTAAAGCCAGGTTTATAAAAGCTTGTGGCAACAAGGTTTTCCAGGATTATTGGTGAATTAATTTGCAAATTATGATTTAGATGTTTTTTTTTTTGCAGGGCCTTATGATTATGACCTGCTGCTCTTTTTCTCCAACACCAAAATACACATTAACTATTACTACCTATTTGGGCTGAAAACAAAAGTTCCATCTTTACCACAACACAGCAAACAGGTACAACAAAATTTTTAGATTAAGAGTCTTTTATCCTACCTAGTTCCAGCTTTTGAGAAACATAAACATTTTATTGGCCCCAAAAAATCTATTCAACAGTAAGTATTGTGCACAAGCTTTCAGTAAAATTTCCAAGCATGAATCTGTTTCCCGCTGTTACCCTGGAGTCCACTGAGAATGTTTTTTTTGGACGTAGCTGAAATATTTTGAAACTGGGCGGGCAGGCTCTGTCGGTGCTGTCTGGAACATGCAGCTTTCACTGAGAAAAGGGAGATAAGGACAGCTTCCCTGTGGATGTTCTGCTTAAAAGATGATCAGCTCTTTTTTTCTCTTCCATCTTTAGAAAGTCATTTTCCATTTGGAAACTCCAAGAGCTGGGATGAGTGGAGCATAATGTGGGTTTTCTGTTTAGGAGGAGGATAATTTCCTGCAGAGATGGTGGGTGGCTAACCATGAGCAGAAAGAGGGGTCGGGGGGGGGTTAACCTAAGCAGTTTTCCTTTTAATTGAAAAGCATCACTCACAGTGAGGCAATTCCAGGAATTTTACAATGGGAAAAATAAAATGGAGGTGTTTGTTTACATATAAATATAAAGATCCCCTCATATGCTCAAAGTATTTAAGTGGGGAAATGTTAATTATGATTATGTCAATTAGGAAAAGAGTAAATCAGAAAAGCCCTTGATTTATGAAGTGCTGACTATTTTTTTGATTTGTTCTCTTAACATGCTTCTGTGAAAGACAAGTCCAAAACAAGATATTGTCGCTTAATTAGCCCAATTTTTTTTATGTAATAAATGTCACCAAAGTAGAAAATGCATTTAGCCAGTAGATCGAAGTAAATAATTATGTCAGACACAAAAACTTTATCCAACCCAAACCCACCCAGGAATCACCTTGAATGATTTGCAGTAATTTTGCAATTGTCTTTTTATAAAATAGTAAAAAGCAGAGAATGAAAGAGAAAACCAAACAAATGAACAACCATCCCCCCCAAAAAAAGAAAAGGAGAGAAATAATAAAGTACTTGATTAAAGAAGTAAAGAAAGACAACAAAATATATTAACTAATAAGTTCTTTTATCAACCAGTAGGCTACTTAAAGTCCCTCAAAATACATCAGGAAGTGAGTGTAAAGAAATAGATTACATGACCTGCATGACCTGAAAAACTCACACAAGTACTGAAGGGAATGAGAAAAGATTTAGTGATACAATATTTAAATCTTTGGCGCTCAGACCTCGGCAAGAAACAATGAATAGAATGAAGATGGAGGTCAGGTTTATGAACCTTCATGTTGAGCAAGGGTGGAGTGAGAGTGGAGAGAAAAAAACTCCCCTTTGGTAAGAAATCTCTGGCAGAACCAGGCTCAACATGTTGGATGGAGCAGCTGGGGATGCCTTGTGAATGCAGTAAAGACCAAATGAATCATCTGATAGGACGAGGCAGCAATGGCCTAAAGAAGGAGTCAGATGGAGCTTTTGGCAAAGGTGGAGAATAGGATCGAGGAGGATAGAATAAAGTCATCTGAATCGAAGTCAGACATCCTAAAAGCCAACCTAGCAGGCACTTGGTTGAGATTTCAACTCTCTTTTAAACTGGACTCTGGATGCTTATTGGACTTTGTAGAGGTGGGGTCCAGTGCTGATAGAATTGCTTCAAAGATGGATGAGCCTCTGATTGGGTGTGTAAGTGATTCAGCTTATTTAGTTGCATTTTCATTGACTGCTATGTTGGGTTAGGGTCACACCTACTGTATGTTTATCTCAGTGGTCTACAGCTTCAGTTAGAACTGAAGAAGCCTCTTGGATGAGAGGTCTTCTAGAAAACTTCACATCCAGTTGCCTAAGCTGAAGTTGCTGGATGATTGAGAATCTTCACAAATATATTTAAAAGGCAGTCATCCAATAAATCCACAAGGCACTTTTGCTGGCACCCCTGAATGAATACAAATTTTGGTGCTAATTTTTTACGACATCAACTCAAAGTGGCAAATAAAAACACAATGTTCTAATAGCAAGAATGGGTCTACAATCAGTCACAATAAGGCTTAGAAGCTGAAATTCAATATGCAATTATCTTTTTCTGATGCTTCTGTCATTAGGTACAATGGGTGTCCTGCTCAAAGCATCTTAACTTTTAAAGGAAAACATAAGGGACTGATTAATGCTTCTAACTTCTTCTCTTGTTGGGTATTTGTTCTCCATGCAATGTTTACTGGGGGATTCTAATTTATCAAGCTAGCAACAAGGGAGAATATATTTTCAGAAACCACAGTTATTGCACTACCTAATAAGCTAGAGTTCAATCAGCAGTCATATGACACTGATTCCTATAATTAGACTTGTTGTTTTTTTGTCTTGATACGATTCACCTGCTCATGCTGAGGGAATATTTCAATTTCTGTGATCTATGTCTTACTATTTGTCGTGTGGTTTCTAAGTATTATCAATTGTCTGACTTTCCCCTCAAGTCCTCCATTTATTTCTCTCTTCATGTGCCCTCTGAATTAATTCCCTCTCCTCACCCCCTGATAAGACGATGCTTGATTTGCAGTGTTGCTTCTGGGAACACCTTTCCTGTCAGATCCTGCTGTTACCACAACCGTCACCATCAGACTGCAGAAGATAGTGTTGGGATGACGTTTGTATAGGTATGTGTGTGTAACCACAGAGAAGACGGATAGCTGTCAGGTTTCTGTCGACAAAAATCACAGAACACAATATTAGTGATTTCTTTGTCCTCTTCAGTTAAGTACTTTAAGTCACAGCAAAACCCAATGACTAGAAATTGGTCCTGACTCAGTGTTATACTTCTCTCTAAGCAGCTAGATAATTTCAAACAGAAAATATTTACTTTTTAGAAACTGAATATTGATCAAATTAAATAGATTTTGTTTCCCAAGTATCAAGTGCTTCACTATGCAGTCTTATAGAATGTGGGGGAAGCAATAAGGGAGCCTTCTCACAGTGAACGTTCATTTATTAAGACATTTTTTATCAGGACTCAGTGGGTTTCTTTTGACTCATCAACATTACAGACATTCAGAGGAAACATTCTTCATGTGATGTGCAAAAACAGCTTATGAAAGTAAAACAGTTACATTCTTGAATACTGTTGAACCCATTGAAGGTGTTTGGCTTTCAGCCACAAATATAGACCAAGTAACATTTTTTCTTTTCTTTGTTTTGCTGCTGCTACAAACACACAAAAATCAACAATGCTTTGTTTATTGTATTGATCTTCAAAACTTATAAGAAAAATCCCTAATCATTTAATACACATGACCACCGGTAAAGGCTGATTCTGTACTTTTCCATCCTCGGTGGACCAATTAAATTTGTAGCTACCCATATAAGGCTTTTATGAACAACCAAAACCAATACCTCTTTTATGTTCTGAAGAATCTAAGGACTTTAAATAGTTATAAAAGTATTTGCCTTTTAAAAGCTAAACTTAAGAAAAGTTGATCATCGAATTACTTTATACTTTAATGTGCACTTAATGTGTTACTTTAAGGATTCATACTGTTGCTATATTGTTGCTATATTTAATCTGTTTGTTGGTGTATATTAGAGTCTGTCCAGTTAGAGCAAACATTATCAAACATATCCTGATGCATCTCAATATTGCAGGTAGAAAAAAAAAAAAAGTTGGGAAAAAAGTTTGGTCACTCAGAAAAGAGACAAAAAGCTTTAAAAACGAAAGGACCAATCCAAAAGACTTATGCAGCTTTTGTTTTATTACCTAACATGCCTTCAGCAATCAAACAAAAAAACTATGGAAACATCTAGACAAATGATAATTTTCTGGCATAACTTTGAAGTTACATTTTTTTTGATAAGTTACCGTAGCACATATTTGGCTTGATCTCATAAAAGGAAGAAAGCAGCCTATAAAGAACTGCAAGTAACAATTTACTTCTATAGACCCGGGATTTCCTAATGTGATTTTTTTTCATGGTTTCCTGCATTTGGTAGATGTGTCCCTGTTTCAACACAGCTAATTCAATGGTTGGATTTAAACCTCAGTATATCACAATATGCAGAGGCCCAAACAATGCAACCTCCTCTTTATCAATGTGTTGAAGTAAGTAAACATAAGAAACCAGTAAGAAGTAAGTCATCAATGGCTTAATTGGATACTTGAGTCCTGGTCTAGACTGCCATACAAACTGCCCTGTATTAGTGTAGTGATTTTATTAGATAGACCAACACAAAGTAGCACAATATTGTAGAAGAAACAACATGCAGTGATAAACAAAAAAAGGCTTCAAGTTGGTTGATCATATAAAATCTTAAAAATATATATTTAAGTTTATGGTTGTACTGTGATGTTAAAACCAAGAAGCATAAATGTTGTACATAACCTCTCTTCCTTTGGTGGCGCAGCATTGGGTTTTCTGAAATTCCTTAACAGAGTCTGGGAGTTTGCTCTGTTTTGTTTGTAAACAACTGATAAACATACTGCAACACATTAATCATACAAGCTCATAAACACACAAACACAGAAAAAAACTGTTCCAAAGAATTGCAACAATTACAGACAATAGAAGCAAAAGTAAAAATGCTGCAAATATGAAAAACAGAAAGCTTAACTAAAAGTTTTGCAATTGTTGGCCACTGTACATTGATCCCCAGATTCAAATATAAAGTTAGAAATGAAACACAATTAAATTGGCAAAGAGCAAGTGAAGGCAACGAGAAAGGCAAATCTTTGGAACCGATAAAGTGATTGAAATAAGTTTTCATGGTGAGCAAAGCATCTCAGAAAAAAATGGTTCTAGTAAAAAAACAAAACATTGTAATTAGAACAGACCTTTGGAGAGTGAAGGTACATAGGATGTTATCCCAAAATCAGTTTATCTGGTTTATTTGCAAAAGAAATGAACAAAACCACAAAGATACATGGTTAAGCTAATGCATTACATTGGAAAAGAGCATTCCCAGAGTATAAAACAAACTCATTATCTTAGAGCCTATGGTGTCTCAGAGATTTGCAGCTTTTGAAAGGGATGAGTTTGATGTTGTGATGCTCTGCCCTTGTGATACCCAGTTCTAATGCTTATTGAGATCATTTTAGTGTTAAACAGTCAATCAAAGGCCTATATTTTTACACTCAAAGGCATTGAGGGTGTTTTATAGTCTTTTTAGTTGTTACGTCTATTGTGACACCAATTTAGATAAATCTATTTTTCTAATTAAGTCATGGTAACAACTAAGCAGCCTAAAGCATGAATTTCAGATGCTGCGGACCTCATTTAGCACTCCAAATGTTAAAGCGACTGACAACGTGTAGTTTGTTTGGGTTGACAGGTTGAAGAATTGTTCTGTATTAAAATAATAAGAAGTTGGAAGGTTACACCTTAAGGAAACACCAGACTTCTGGAACATTTTTCTTTGGACAGATGAGACCCAAATAGAGATTTTTGACTTTAATATACAACACCATGTTTAGGGAAAACCAACCAAAACATATCAGCACCAACACCTCATTTCAGCTGTTTTGTGGTTATTTGGGATCCAGGGTTCTTTACAATCATTGATTTGAATATAAACTCCCCTGTTTATGAAAGGGCTCTAAAGTAAACTTGTCCACCAGCTGAAACAGCACAAACTAGATCATCAGCTTGACATAATGTAGCTCTTAAACACAAAAGAAAATGTAAAAAGGAGTTGTGCGAATATTCAAGTCCTGCCAAATCTACAATTTAACACTGAGAAATGAATGACCTCAACGAAATCAAGCATGTTGGAAAGAAAAGGGATCAATATGGTTGATAAAAAAATACTAAAGGGTTCTCATGCTAAAGGGGACTCTTCAAGCTTTTAATTAATGTGTTGTATCAGTTTTTGTCCATTGCTGTATTGCTAAAAATCTGTGCAAAAAATAATGTTGTCCTAAGGTGATCTGAAAAACAAAATCAAATGGGTAAGCTTTTATTACTAAATATAGACAACGCAGAATATATTTTTTCATCAGATGATAATATAACTGTTTACGCTTATATTATATTAAAAAAGCAAGGGATAAGTTGCTGATCTCTACTCTCCTAAAATCTTGGTGCAAACTTCATTCTTGCTTTTCATAAAAATTCTGTAATGATGCTTTAGTTCAATGAAGAGAATGTTTGTAATCTGAGTCTAGCATTTATACTGTTCATTTAAAGCTGCCAAAGCTCTAAACCAGTGTTTTTCAACCCTAGTCCTCAAGGTACACTGCCCTGCATGTCTTGGATGTTTTTCAGACTGCAACACACCTGATATCAGTTGATAGCAGATTAATAGAGTTTGCTGAACTGCAATCATCAGAATCAGGTGTGTTGAAGCCGAGAAACATCTAAACATGCAGTCCAATGTGCCTTTAGGATCAGGGTTGAAACAACTGCTCTAAAGAAATCTCTCTAAAGGCCTTTATCTGCAGACATTCAACTGAAAATTTTAAAGGAACATCCTCTAAAGATCTCAGTTATTAAGAATCAAAAAGTTTTTACTGTCAGTATGACACCTTAAAGAAAGTTAGCCATCTTTAAACCTCAAAAGTTACTTAGACAGTGGGGCTTAAACTGTAATATCTACAAAAAAACTAACAGACAAAAAGAGGAGGTGTAAGTCTAATATGCATTGCATTAATACCAAACACCAAGACCCTGAAACAAGTCTTTAATGCTACCAGTATAGGTAGACTGCTGCTCAACTAAAAGAGTAGCCCTTTTCTATCAGATTGTTAAAGTGAAATACATAAAAATAAAGTCATAAGCCAAAGTAAAGACATGTTGATAAAAGCTTAATACACACAAGCATTTACTTTAATGAGATCTTAAATCAAAGGAAATAAAAGTCAGTAATTTCAAAGTTATGCTTTGGGCAAAAGAAATGACAAACCAACTGACCCAGTTCCGTTTCTATACCAGTGTCTTGACGGAATAAATATTGGCTTTTTGCTTAGAAACATAAAACATAGATTATTATCCACCTCAATAAATCCTGTAAAAGTGAAAATGCCATCCATCCTTTTGAAAATAAACTCATTTGCCACTTTTGCAGCTAATATTTATTCTGTTTGTTCATTTAAATCAATTTTTTAAATTGTAGAGTTAGCTTTTAACTTTGAGATTTCACATGGCAACTTAAACTAGCATGGGAGCCAACAAAATTTTGGCATAGATAAGACTAATTCTCCCTCCAACTGCTGGCCCCTGTTGCCGATTTAGGTGTCCTTACTGGACATTTAAATTAGGGAAAACTGATCCCAGAGCAGCCATAGCCACACTCACAGGAACTCACAGTTGTGAGCTCATTAAAATGTGCATGAAGCAGTCAGCTTATCACAGCGGCAGCAGCCCTTACAGTCATACAGGCTTACACTTTCCAGTGGTGTGAGAAACACAGTGGTGTGGTCAGAATACCATTCAGGGGTAATCACGGCTTCATTTCTAATTTTCATCTTTAGTTGTACTACTCTGTTTTCCATATATTCTATATATGAGTTTTTGCTCCAATAAATATTTTGTCTGGAACTTGATTTTCAAAGTGTTTATATTTAAAATAATGCTTCATTTAAATAAGAGAGGAATATTTGAAATTATTTACCCTGCATTGCTTCAAAATGGCAGACACAGAAACCTTCTGACCCATTTTTTTATATCTCAAATTATGTATATGGCAGAATACAATACACAGTAAAACATGCAAACATCTTAGTTAGTTAAAGAGTTAAATTTGGATCAAAAGTCAAATCCATGTCTGGCATACTTGAAGCGAATGTGTAGGAAATTTGTTATTCTGTCTATAAAAAGAGTGCGAAAAAGGAAATTAAGATATCACTTACTTTGTCATTAATCACACTGTCAGACTGAAGTAAAGTCACGGTGCCATGGTCAAACAATAGCAGGAGAACATGAATTTTGACATGAAAGATGGTAGATTGTTGTGCTTTTCATGGTAGATATTAGGAAGTAACCGATAGTCTCACAGTCAGCGCATCAACAGGACTGAAATACAGTAGCTTGCAGTCATGAATTTAGGCATAGGCCTGAAAAAACAGCAAACATAAAAGTATAAATAATTAATAACTGTTAATATAGCATTTTATGGCACGGAGGTTGACGATTTACACTCAGGGTGAGCAGTTTTAAATTGTGTATTCTCTTACCAGCTCTTAGTCTTTCACTGCACTGAGAATTTTAGTTTTGCAACAGTTTACTGCATTGTCACCTGTCACCTACAAGAAGAGGGAATTTTAATCATAATTTTAGAGCCCTCAGGCTACCTAGAACAGGGCCCTTCTGGATGCAGGCCATAGAAAACACAAAAGGGCATATCTGAAGGATTACTGAACTCTGACTGATGTTTTGCAGAGGCTTGTTATGAGAGTGAAATGAAGTTTGTGAACGAAAAATTTCAGCAGCTGCAGTTCCAGACCAGATAATTAGATTGATATTCAGAAAACAAAGATATCCAGATAGAGCTGTAGCTGCACTAAAGCATTGCATATATGCAATGCAAATAAACCGTAACTGTAAAACATAGTAGAAAAGTATTGCATAGTAATTGTTTCTTGAAAGTCTTTTAAGAAGAATGTGCTTGGGTCTATTAGTGGTGGACTTGTTATTACATATAAATTTATCCAACAGATGTCCAAAGTTTTAACTAGCTCCAGATTTTGAAAGCCAACACTGCAGGTTTAATACAGTTCTAAGATTAGGCTTATATTCAAGAAAACTGATATGTTATATTTGCAACATTTACAGTTAATCAAAGGCCAAGTTAGTTGCTTTGCATCTTGTTAAGATATTTTTCTAGCTGCGTCACATTATAAAAACTGTTAAAATTGCAAAGTTGTAAAGATTTCTGTGGAACAGCTCTTAAAATACCAAAGTGAGGCAATTGGTGAGAGCTGGGAAAATTTGGTTTATATCTGCTAAATTGTTTAGAGTTCATTTGTTTATTCTATATGTTGCATAGTGCACTGAATGTAAAGTCCTTTTCTTGAATGCTTTTTATTTGTCAACGTCACTCAAACACAAAATCTTTGTCTGATAAAAGTGTACACTTTAAAAAAAATGTTTCGTAAAAAAAATTCATAAAAACTTTCTGCTTTGTTGCTAATTTTTTCTCTCTAAATGTTTCTCTGATGTAAATTACTTTAAAATATCACTCACTTACAGAGAATTCCTTTAAACGAATACAGTGGTTTGTGCTGTGAATTTACAGACATTTCTTACAGTGTATGTGATCTGGTCATCTCACTGTAGTATTTCAAGGTTTTCTGCTTTGCACTGAAAAAGCCAACCATGATGCTTTAGGTATCTCAGACAGGGTGGCTGTATGACACTGAAACCGCTTCAATCTGAACCTATTTTTGGATATGTACCATTAAGAAAAGGCCTAGGGTAAAACCCAAACCTCCCAGAGATTTTCTTTAAAAGGCCCCTGTGAGCTGCACTTAGAAAGGACAAAGGAGAATGGAATAAACTGTTTTGTTTGTATCTTAAGTCGAAGTCATTCTTTTCAGAATAAACACAATTAGATGAGATTTCCTTGTGTAAAATCCAACGCATCCAACGATAAGCACCTGTGTACTTACTTGAGTCTTACGGTGTGAAATAAGTTGTAATTCATATTTGAAGTTAAGTTTTGCTATTGAGAAATGGTTCTGTTGTTCCAAAGGCCTAAAAAACATAAAACTGTTTAAAAAAAGCTTTATTTCCTCTTGAATATTTTATGTTTTCTGCCAATAATGTTTAATGAGTATATTTAAATCAAAGTCGTTTTAAGTCTTGTTATTTTGTTGAACTGTCTCTACACCTCTACAACAAATAAAAGTGTTAAAGGAACAGTGGGTAACAACAAATCAAGTGTTGCTTTAAGGGATTCATTAAAACTATACATCACATCAAATATACGTAAAAAGGGTTCTCATACCTTAGATCACCCAATGGGAGACACCATGTTACATTGCCATTTTTAAGTTTTTAGGGTTAGGGTAGGGGTGGGGTTAGAGCAACCCTAATGTGCTTTCAGTGGTGTAGGACTTTAAGAAAAAGAAGAAAAAAAAAAAACACCTGTAGATCATTCTACCTTCCAGCTTCTGATGCAATGGAGGATCATCCCAACTCCTTGTCCAGTGAGAGGCAAGAGAAAGAAACCAAAAAAAAGGAACAGAAGTAATAACAAGAGTCTATAGCGGTGCAGCTTCTATCAGGGTGGGACAATTCATAAAGGGGTGGGGCTTCAAAAAGGACACAGATGTTGTAGATTTTATGCTGGGAATGTGAACAGTGAATTTTACTTCAGTGTTATCTTAGAAACAGGGCAGTATAGTTAGTCTCCCCCTCAGCATATCCTACACTGGACAAGCTCTGGTGAAAAAAGTTATCAGCTGCTGTCCAAAGACACACAAGCAAGTGACCATAGTTTTTTTCAGGTCTATTTTGGTTATTAAGTTGTCTCTATCCTCCCAGATGAGACAGCTAGTTTGTTTTTAAGCCTTTCAGGACCAGCTCTGATGCAAAAGTTATCAGCTGCTGTCATTATTTTTAAGAAATCCCATCAGCAAGTATAGGCATCTTTTAGCCCTTTTTTCAAATAAATTTTTCCTCTGTTTGTGTGTCCCCTTTGTTCATAAAGAGAAGACTGTCACTCCACGGCTTCACCACTAGATGGACGGAGAACCTTTACACTGTCCCTTTAAAGTACTTTTATTTGCTAATCATTCCAAGCTGTATTGGGAAAATATAATCTTGATTCCATTTAAACTTTTGTTTCCCTATTTTGGCATTTACCATTTCTCATTCAGAAAATCATTTAAATAAGCTCACCGTTTCAGAGAAGTTCAGCAGCATGTTCTACATCAAAATTAATCAGGCAGAGGAAGATGGGCAATAGTTTGATATTCCAACATTTAAATGAATTGTGATGCTGGGTAAAAACAAGAGCAGCCAACAACTTTAAAATGTCAACAATAGCTATTAAGCATCCTTCCAAAGATGGTCATGAGGAGACAATTACTAAGAGTTACATCCAATCTGTTATCTCTGTCTGACTGGCTACATTTTTTTAGAAAAGTCTCAGTTTCCTTGAAGGCAGCATTGATAACTCTTACTATGTTGTCATTCATTTTAGTTTATCTTTATCCACCTCTTCTCCTGCAACTATCAAAGTTCCACAGTTTTTCACTTTCATACCACATGTTCCTTCTTCTTTCTTTCACAGTGTTATTTTTATTAGTCTTCTTTTCTTATCTCATTTATATGTTTACCTCATGGCTTTTAAAACTCTTCTCTTGGGAGTAATGTTAAAAAAAGCACTGCTCATTGTTTTTACTCTCGGAGTTCCATCTCAGCAGTGAAACTTAAAGATAATCAGGACAATCCTCTTATACTCCTTCCTGAAGTTGTGGTTCAAAACGCCATAGATGACAGCGTTGAGGCAGCTGTTGAAGTATGCCATGAAGTAGCTGGCTGTGAATAGCCACTCTGGTATGGCCCGGCTTAACCTGGAGTCCAGCGCTACCACCAGGCCAATCAGGTTCAGCGGTGCCCAGCAGACAGCAAACAGCACAAACACCACAAACATTGTGAGAAAGTTACGAAGGTCATGAGGCTTTATTTTGGGCCGCGAATCAGGCTTGACTCTCCGCCGGACTTGAATCACCAGAATCCAGATGCGCAAATAGCAATAGGTGACGATACTCATTGGCAGAATGAAGTGCACCACAACCACTGTGATGGTGTACAGTGAGCTAACTGACTGCGCAAACGTACAGGAGTACACCCTTGGGTCATACTGCAGTGATTCCACAAACCAGTTGGGCACGATGGCTACGATTGTGAGCGTCCAGACGAGCATAACGTAGCACATAGTGTTGCTGCTGGAGAAAAGCTTGTCATACTTGAGGTTGTGGCAGATGTAGCAGTATCGGTTGATAGCGATGCCTGTGATGTTAAAGATGGAGCCGATGACACTGAGGCCCATGAGGAAGCCACTGATCTGGCAGTGGATGTAACCTGCAATCCAGCCGTTATGGAAGATGGCTGTCAGGACCAGGGGGTACGGATAGATGGCAACCACCAAGTCAGCAAAAGCCAAGCTAACCACAAAAGCATTTCCTATGAAAAGAAAAAAGACAAGGAAAAGGCATAATTTTATCAAACAATAAGTGATATTGCTCTGTATTGAGCAGAGATTTTATTTCATTCCATATTCACAGTTCTTTTCCATGAAGATAGGCTTTCTTGTCATCTTTTTTAATGTTCTTGATCAATAATTCTCAATTCCCAGTTTTTTATTGCTTTTTATTCAGATAAATGCTTGTGGTTGTTACGCAAATAAATTTCCCATGCAAAAAGCACAATTTCTTCCTATGTATTTTAATATAATTGTGTAACTAAGATGATGCAATATGACAAAATTTAAGTTCTGGTCATGTGATATGCAATGAGATTTTTTGGGAAAAAATTCATGAATGTGATCAGTTGAAGAATGATTTTCAAGTCATTGCTTTTGCATTGAATAAGATTTAAGAATCGGACTGAAAAATACATTAAAAAGAAGTCAAGGTCCAAGAAAAATCTTCAACCATCGGAAGTCCCAAAAGATGTGCGATCAAGACCAGGTTAAATTATTTTGACTCTGTCCGGATACTACCAAAATACACAGAGCTGATACAGAGTGGCTTGAATTTATACAAGGTAGATGTTTTAAGAAAATTTCTGTTTAAAAAGTTAAACCCCATAATCTTAAATGCAAATGGTATTAAATGACCTGATTAAAATGTTCTATTGTGAATAAACAGTGAGTATAGTAATGTATTATAATTCTATCATTTCATATCAAATGAGTGATCAAACAGAAGCACAAAGGAGGGGCTTTATTTCTCAGAATTTAGATTTGTTTATAGGAGCCATTCCATATATTCAAGATATGGATCCTGGAGTGTGGGGCCACTTTCCCACATTCTTTTCTATGTGTGATAGCAGGTTGGTTGAAGAATGTTTTCCAACGGCGCTCATTAAGCGAGAGGTTTATAAGCAGTTTACTGCCAACACTTCACCACCAGAGTGTTAACCCATTGGAGTAGGAACCTCTTTCTTAGCAGTCAAATTATGATAATAAACTTCACCCATGCACCCTTTTCCCCCGATACCTCACCGCTACAGAGAAAATTCATAATCAATCAATCAATCAAATTTTATTTATATAGCACATTTCAGCATCAAGGCATTTCAAAGTGCTTTACATAATTA
>JAUZNJ010030395.1:0-14809 GCA_034780135.1 Jordanella pulchra
TTCTGACAGTAGGCTGACAGGAAAGGGGGTATGAGAGAGGGGGAGAGACATGCAGGAAAGGACCACAAGCCGGATTCTAAACCAGGTTGCCCGCGTTGAGGACTAAGGCCTCCGTACATGGGTCGTGTGCCACCTGCACGCTCCAATGTTATTTTGTCTTTTTTATCTTTTAAAAGAATTGCACAACATTTTGGAAAATACCAATATTCTTGAAATACCAGGTCTCTACATGGTGAGACCTGGTATTTCCATGTAGATCACATGAGGCCCCTGGCATTTTTATATCATTTTAAGTAACTACTAATTAAATAATTCTTTAATTCTTTGTCCTAAGTTGGACCTGATTGAGAAAGTGTTTAAAAAGCTAAAGAGTGTTGCACAACTAAAAGGAAGCCTTTTAACCTTAAAAACTTGGAGGACATCACTAAAGATATGATCCTAATGGTGTACAATAAGTAAAAAGCTTATCATCGGTCAAAGTGACAAAATCTTTCATCGTAGTATTGCAAACGGTTTAAATATTCTTCAAATCCATTTCTAAAATAAAAACTAAATAAATTAAATCTCTTTAAAAACCACCCCTTGTAATGTTGCAATAGTTTAAGAAATAACCTGTTAGATTGAAAGTGCCTTAATCTAAATTGTGTGACAATTAATTTACAATATAATCATATGCTGTAGTCTGATTTTGATCCAAATAGATGCAGTTTAATTCAAAAAGAATTGCTAGAGAGATGAAATGTATCGCTTTGTGATCTTGAGAAGTGCTGCTTGGAGAATTTTTTTACCTTTACACAGATGCAGGCTTTCTCCCTCCCCCTCTTTCAAGATGATGTGCTGAGCTAAGCTCAGAGACTGTAAGGCTCTAGGCCTGCTCAAAATACAAATTTGACACAAAACCCTTTTTCCTTTTTTGGAAGAAAGTTTGACTGTCCAACTGCTGAAAACAGTAATGGAAAAAAAATCTCTTTTGTTAAATCTCAATCTCTCTCCCTCCAGCTATACGTATGCCTCTGTTAGCAAAAACATCTCAATGCTACTAACAAATATGATAGATAAATAAATCATACTTGCCTCAGATGTTACAGTCATGATGCAATTCTTGTGTCTGTCTTTTCTCATACTCTTGTCATCCAAACATACACACACACATTATTATCTTGCTATATGTAGTGAGGGCCATGTGTTGACTTCTATTTAGTTCCATTGATTTTGGTCATTTTCCATCCTGTCCCCTCTCTCTAACAATAACCCTACATCTTACCATTACTAGTGCATACCTAACCCTTACTCTTACCTTAACCCATTTCAAACCTTAGACCTAAATGTAACCATTATTAAAAAAGGAATTGAGAACAAAATGTCCTCACTTTGTTACAAATGATGTTCAGTTTGATAGGGTAATTGGAAAAATGGTCCTCACATTAATGCAGAGACAGGAGCACATGTAGCATGTTATAAAGGTTATCATGCTTAACATTTCAATAGAAGCGTTCTGGTACTGTTTTATCTTTTACAACAAGTTAAGTTTATTTCATCATTGCTGCCTTTTTTACTTATGACTACAAATAAATGCAGGAGAATTTAATGCACCGATTAGTGTTGCAGAAAACGAAGTAGTGGACACCAAGTAGAATAATCTGTGAGAGAGTTAAAGATTTAGTCAAAGGAACAGAAATGCTAAAAAAAAAATGAGAGGAATTTTCAGGAGAAAAGTGGTCTTGAACTGTTCAGTGTGCTTACAGCATTGCTTCCTCTCAGATGATTATCAAACCCTTGCACTGCTTTCGCAACAGTTGCAGTAAACTATGACATTGTTGCAAAAAAACAGAGTGCATGGGCATTGCTGTAAATATAAAGTTTTGTGTAGAATCTGTGACATTTATCTTGAAAAAAATTATTAATATAAAACAAACACAATTAGATTGGATCTTTTGAGTAGATAAATTGCATGGAGGGGGTTGGCTATTGGCTCGGAATTCACCAATTGGCTTGTACACCATATAAGTATAGTATAGTGAGTCTGTAAAGTGCCATGAGATGACGTGTGTTGTGAGTTGGTGCTATATAAATAGAAATGAGAACTGATTTGAATTGAACAGATGTTGTAAAAAAGTTTCAATAAGTAATGAAATCAATCTTTTAGTTAGTACAAATAAAGGCAGGAAGATACTGGACACAACTTAGCATAAGATTCAACAGAAAATAAGATTGTATAAAGTCATACCAATTTCATCTCACCAAAATTCATTAATCTGGTCAGTCTCTGCAACCGTGCTTGTTCTGTTCCGACCGAGGTAGACCCTGGTGTGTTTTGGATGAACCTTTGCAGCAATTTCACAGGAATGTTATGACAGGAAGAGGACGCAGTGAGTAAAACACACCCACTTTGGAAAAAATACAAAGTAAAATCTCTGTCTCACAAGGTAAACCCCTCACATTCCATCCCAAGTAGGTTCACCTGGAAAAACACAGATCTGGACATACAATCAATAAAACATTTTATTTAGGCCTTTACTTACTCATGATAGGAGCTAATGAAAAAGTTAAATTGAAACATCTGGTTTGAGCCTTATAGAGCTCCATCCACATATTAATGTTCACTGCATGGCTTGTTAATGCAGGGGGATTTTTTTTCTTCTTCTTTTTGCCACAACCCCCCTCTTCGGAGGACAATTTTATTCTTAATAAATATTGTTTCCACTAGAACTAGAACCAAACATGGAAAAGCAGAATTTAGTTCCTATGCTCCACTTATCTGGAACAAACTTCCAAAAGACTGTAAAAGTATTAAAAGCCTGAATTATTTTAAGTCAAAGTTAAAAACCCATTTGTTTAGGAATGTGTTTGACTGTTAAAGTTAACATGTTAACTGAGTTATGATTAATTCAAGTTTGTGATCCCACTGCTTCATTTGTTTTGTTATTGTCATGATTCTGGTCAACAGCTCTGATTACTTAATCATCTCCATCTGCTCTGCTCCTCCACAACGCTCATGAACTCCACCAGCACTTCTGCCTTTATAAGCCTAGACGCTGGTGCCAGGTTGTTGTCGAAACTCATGGTGAGCAAAGTCAGGCAATTCTTCAGTCTGCCTTCCTGTTTCTACCTGTTTCCCTGTCGGATCTGTCTGTGTGCCTTCTGGTTCTGACCTCTGACTTGTAGCTACTCTAATTCTGAACTACGGACTGGATTCTCCTCAGTCATCTGACCTGGTTCTAACCTCTGCTTATATAATGACCCTGATTCTGGATTTTGGCCTGGAGTTTCTCTGACATCTGATCACCTGGTTTTGACCCCTAATACTACTATGGCTCCGTTATTGGATTACGTTTTTGGGATTTCATGCAGCCATCTGGTCACCCGGTTCCGACCCCTACTCTGGGCTCTCCTCCTTGCCATGCTAAGGTCAGTCATTTAATTTAATCTGATAAACATTCTAACAATCTTCGCTGGACACTCACCTCATCATCTACCTCCAGACGAATTGGGTCCCGTAGCTTACTCCTGCTACCATGTCCCAAAACTCATTAAATAAAGCTGCTAAAACTGATCTCTGTGTCTTGCTCGAATTCTGGGTCTTCAAATTCTCTCATCCTTAACATTTATCTCCTCATGCTTTTATTCTGCTTTATTTTCTATTTCACCGTTTGATTCATGTTAAGCAGTTTGTGTTTGTATTGAATTGGATTATACAAATAAACTTGGAGAGACAGCAGGATCAATTCGTGGCTGTGGCAACCTGAAGCGGCACTTCCGGTGGCACTTGCCAGAGGGTGCAACAGGGTGCCACTGGTTGCCACAGGGTGCCACAGAGTGCCAGAGGGTGTCACTGGGTGGCAGAGGGTGTCAAAACACATTGATATTGTATGTATATATTGTATTGATATGTATTATGCACATTTAAGTTGTTGCCACGGCTACTGATGAAGATGTTTTAGCGGAAGCTAATACTAACTATCGGCAAATGTGCTGTCAGTATAGAAAAGGAAATGGCTTTCTCTTTCATTATTACTTTAAATGATGGTTTTATGTTGTTTAATGAACTATGTCAGGGCCATAATATAATGTTAAGATGTTTACTTAGGAGTGATAGTATATCTTACAAAGCGTTATGAACACTATGAACATTGTTACGTGTTGAAATGGATTACAAAGTTAATTAGAATTAGAATTCAACTTATTGTCATTGCACTGTCACAAGTACAAGCAACTAAATGTAGTTTGCATCAATCCAGAAGTGCTATACAGGATATAGATTTTTATTTACAGGTGTACAAGGATGGTTGAAAAATAAAATGTTCTGTATAAATATAATATAAATATAGGAGCTATATGTACATATTATGCAGAATATACAGAAATGTTAGGAATGGATTGTATATGTATTAGTAGTCTGTCCATTTCATGCTGTAAAGAATGGTTTACTCACAAAAATAATACATTTACAGAATAAAAATACAGGGCCACAGGGTGGAAGTGATGATATAAGTTGAGAGCCTAAAGTCTAGTGAGAGTTCTGATTTTGTACAGTTGATAGTGAAATTCTGTTTTTTTATTTTTTTCTATAGAATGGTGTTGTTAATAAGTTAAAGCTACAGTGTGTAATTTTCAGTGACATCTAATGGTCAGACTGCAGCAACATGAACCACTCCTCCCACTGCTTCTTCACTCAAACATGGGCTGTTATGTTAAAAAATGGCTTCTGCATCACCTATCTTATCAACTGATTATGTGGTTTGTTTACATAGATAAAATTGATAAATAGATAAAAGTGTTTTATTAGTTTTTGTGGGTTAGATTTTATATAGGCCAAGGAAAGGAAATTTACCTTTTTTTTCCCACAGCATTGTCATGTTTTATTGAAGTGCTCAGCAAAGTGATATACAACACTACAGAAAGTAACTGTAGTCCACTAGTTTGATAGGGAGATTGTGTTGGTTGGAAGCACATATTTTCGCCTTCTACAGAGTCCTAGTCTTGACGGTGACAGAGGGTTATTAGGCGAGGAAGAGGGAGAGGAAGAGAGAAAGGAAGGGGGCAAAAAGACCTCGATAGACTTGCAGCCAGGGCCAGGCAAGGGAGACGTGCTAGCAGGATGACTGGAGCTGAGGAGGAAAGATTTGAAGTTCTCCAAAGGAGCTGGAGAGAAGTAAATGACGTATGTATCGGGAAATTATTTTTTTATATCTACATGGTTTTTTTGTTATAATTAATCATAATTCCACATGTTTTTTTTTCAGCTGTTAGTGCTAAATATTAGTTGTTACTCTATACTTGCAGCAGTCATATTTAAGTGTAATGCTGACCTCTACAGTACAGTCACTAATTTGTCAACTCTTCCCTGCCGTAGCACAAAGATGTCTAGCTCCATAAATGTGAGACCTGCTCCTGTATAAATATAAATAAAAATTTATTGTTAGTAAATCCCTGTAATTATTACATACTCTAACTTTAAGTGTTTTGAACAGATGATCTGTTGGTGTAGAAGGGATCATGGAAATCAAGTAACTGATCTGTGATTATATCTTCATTTTGACTGTTGCTATTCTTCCAATGAGTTTAAATCAAGGTTTCCTCCAACATTTACAGACATCCTCTATTTTCTTGAGAAGAGATTTCTAATTAAGATTGAGTAACTCTGGCAGCCAAGGGAAATGTTAATACCTAGATATCTCATATTACCAATGCAAATAGGGAGGAGAGGGATTCTGAGCCTCAGGCAAATGAGTGAATTGCCTATTCAGCATGCCATCATGTTTGGCAAAGGCCTATTAACGACCCATTCATTTAATTCAGTTGTGTTGGGCCAGGGATGGATTTAAAACTTGTAGGAGAGTAAATCTGAAGGTCCAAGGTGTAACAGACGTGAACATTAGAGGACCAAGGATTCAAGACAGACAACAGAGAGTGGTTTTAATGGTTTATTTAAGGAATATGGGACAGGGATGGCAGCGGGAGTCAGTCATGGGAACCGGTTCGTCTGGAGAGAGACAGAGGTGATTTCCAGCAATGATTGTCTGAATGTTTCAGATATAAAAGAATCACATAACTCAGGGTGGAAGGGAGGAAAGAGTAAGGGTTGGAACCTGGTATCAAGAAGGCTGCAGGGAGTCTGAAATGTGGTCCGATAACAGAGCTGGGGGGAAGAGCAGAGGTCAGAACCAGGGAGGCACAAGGCTAAGAGGATTCCAATCAAAAATCCAGAATCCAGAATTACAATCTTAGTCCGGACGAGGGTCAGAACCAGGAGGTCAAATGGCTGGGAGAACTCCAAGGCAGAATTTAGATTCGTGGTCAGGGGAACAGAAATGGGTCAGAGGCATAGCCTACAGGCAAAAACAGATCCGACAGGGACTCAGACTACCGGTAAATCAAAACACTCAGGAACAATCCAGGTCGCAACAGACAGGCATAACAGGAAGAAAGCTGGAAAGGCTAACAATGAGGATGACAAACAAGATAGCGGAGATTGCGAGTGTTAATGAGGAGTAAAGGAGCAGAGCAGATGGGGATGATCAAGTAATCAGACCAGAGCTGGTGACCAGAATCATAACACAAGATTGAAGATCACTGCTCTACACAGTAGCCATGACAGGCTAAAAAAAGATATTTCCTTTGTGCTAGAGCATCTAAAAAAGGGGTGTTACTATAAGAAAATTTCTGTTTTTCTCAATTTGTTGCAACTTAATAAGTTAAAACCATGCTGATAGATTTGATCACAAATTTATTTTTAGTTTTTAAATGTTCCAGTCAGCAACATTGGGACATAATTCAAAGTGAATACTGCATAAATGTATGATTTAAAATAGCTATGTATGACTACGTTCTTCCAATTTTTTATTTTTTTTTTAGCTTTTTTACAGCACTAGTGGCTCGTTTTTCAGACAGTAGGCTGACAGGAAAGGGGGTATGAGAGAGGGGGAGAGACATGCGGGAAAGGACCACAAGCCGGATTCGAACCTGGGTCGCCCGCGTCAAGGACTAAGGCCTCCGTACATGGGTTGTGTACACTAACCACTGCGCCACCTGCACGCCCTTCTTCCAATTTTTCACAGTCAAAAGGAAAACTCTGAATCACTGTTTATGTAATAAGGGTCACTTATACCAAATTTCAGAAAGATTTGGATTAATGGATTGCAGTTTTTTAGAACATAAATATTTGGTGTTCAACTACAAGGGCCTGTATTCATGCCCAGAGCATAAAATTGTTTTGCTGAAGAAAACTATATTCACTAAGTTTAAGCTCCTTTTAAGTTTACCCCAGAACATATGGCAAAGTCAGTGACTAATACCATACAGAATAGTACCCCTTAAACATATCCCCTAAAAATGCTAGATTTTTTTTTAACAATAAGATTATCAATAGTTTTAAAGCTGTTTTTTACAGATTTTATAATTACAACGTACATCAAATCTGAAACATAATGAATAAATGTACAAACATGTTTGTGCACACCTTCGTTCACAACTCGTAAACAGATTTTAGATCAATTTCATCATGTTGTTCTTTTTAGGAGGGTTTTATCATCAGTTCACGTCATGAATTGGCAAAGTTTCTACAAACTTTCAAAAGTCATGTAGAAAAATGTTTCTATTACCAAATCTCTCTCTCTCTTTTACATCTTATTAAACTATTCTGAAATGTAAAATCAGTCATAAATCCTAAGTTCAGTTTTCATGTTTAATCACTTACATTTTCAAGCCGAGACACCAATGCACATGTTTTTCACATTCCCACTCCAAAATCAAGCGCATCTTCATTCTATATGTTACTCCTCGTAATAACTCTCTATCCTGATCTGCTGTCTATGCCTCAGGGCCAAACCAAGCAGTTACGTACACAAATCCATCTGACAGCTTTTCAACACATACAGCCTGATCTTGAAAGATTACAAATACAGAGTGCTAGGCTGCATGTGAAAAAATGTTTTAGCATGCAAAAAAGATGGCATTCTGCAGGTGATTTACAAAGACTGCTTGTACAAATAAAAGGCCGGACAATCAAGTTTGGTTCCGCCCTTTTAGAGAAAGATTGCATGTGCTACCTGCAGTTTGAGAGTGACCATAAAAGAAAGATGAGGTTCTGAATAATGATGGAAATAATCATTTAAAACAATAATAGTGATTAAACTAAATTATTTATAGCGCACTTTGCATAAATTGTGTTGCCACCAGGGGGCTATGCATCTCCTAGGATAACATGGGCCTTATTAGGGGCTCCTCTAGATGTGATATGCCCTGTGTTTCTTGTTTTTTTTTTAAATCAAACCTCTGCATTTTATAATTACCAGTAAATGGTGGACCCTATAATGGTAGGTTTTGATGGGCGTATACAGTTTTCATTGTTTTATTATACTTCTTTATAGTTGGAGTGACATTAACCACAGTTTTACCTATACATTTTCAATGCTTGGGCTGTAGTTCCAGTAATGTGTAAGATGGTGAGAAGGTGTTATAGGTAACATGATGAACCCTGGATGTCAGCAGAGGGCTACACCAGGTACCGAAAGAGCTGGTATGTTCATGTAATTTTTTTATCCATTTCTTTTAGTTGAGCGTCTAATGGTCTCCTTCAGCTGCTGGGTCCAACCCCTTAGTTTCACTGGATGTAAAGCAGAGCCACCATGTGGTTCTGCCAGGCAGTCGCAGCTGATCGCAGCAATTAAAGTTAGTCAGTGGATACTCTGGGTGTGTCGGAGCACGTCCCAGACGTGCCAGCCAATTCTCTAAAAAATGGCGCTGTTCTATTTTTTGCCTCTCACCATTCCATCTTCACATCAATTTGAAAGAAAGCAGATTGCTCAGTCATGAAGTCGGTTGATGAGAAGCAAAGCAAAGCCAGTCGAGTTTACAAGTAAAAAACTACCTATGTAGTCTTTGTATTGTGTTTTCAAAAATACTATTTCTTCAATAAATAAGAAGCAAAAACATTTTTTGAATCAAAAAGTTGGTTTGTATTGTCGATATGGTTTTCAGTTAAAATGTGATTAGTTGCAATTCATTTTTCTAGACCCTGTAATTCACTTGATTAGAAATTACATTCCCGGCGTGGCGTTGGTATAGCGGTTAAGTGCGTGACCTAGTACGGAGGCCTCAGTTCCACGACGCAGCTGTCACTGGTTCGAATCCTAGTCAATCGACCTTTGCCGCACGTCTTTCCCTCCCTCAACCCCTCTTTCCTGTTTGCCTACTTTTGAAAAAAAACACAAAAATAAGGGTCACTAGAGCCTAAAAGACCACATAAAATTTTTTATCACTAGTAAAAGTTCAACATTTAGTGTAATAAAAACATTTACTACTGAGGCTATTGTTTCTCCTTAAGCCAGTTACCAACAAAAATGACCCACATTCCTGGTCCTAGTTGCTTCCTAACTTCCAGTAACACTCTTCTACTCATACTCATCATCTTCAGCTTAATCCTAGACTGTGTCACGGGGTAGGAGCCTCAGCAGAGACTTCCAGACTTCGTTCTCTGCAGACACCTCCTCCGGCTCTCCGGCATCCAAAAAAGATGTCCGAGCCACCTCAGCTGACTCCTCTTAATGTAGAGAAGCAACTCTACTCTGAGCCTCTCCTGAATAACTGAGTTCCTCGTCTCCTCTCAATCTCTAAAGGAGTGCCCTGCCACTCTCTGGAGAGAGGTCATTTCAACCGTTTGTATTTGGGATCTTGTTCTTCTCTCTGATCGCGGATGCACTTCCACCGTAGCTTAGTTGTTCTTACCGACTTGATGTATCCAGATCTAGCCTTGAATTTTAGGCTTGAATACCCCCGGTGGAGCACCTCTTATGATGCCACTTGTGCATCAGATTTACGGGTGTACAAGAAAAGATGAGTTCAAAGGTTCCTGCTTGGGATCTTAGTATGCATACAAGACCATGCTATTAACTGAGTTAAATTTTTATTGCATTATAATGTTTCTAATTGATTAATCAAAATGTGCACGCTAAAGTCTTGGCCTTAGTTATTGGATAAAAGCAGGCAGGCAAGACACTAGTAGCACTGGCAACATTAAGCATGATGCAATTCATTTTTATAATTGCATGATGCATGATGATACAATCCAGTCATGATCTGAGTCCAACCACACAGAGTCAATCCCCTCTGTAAACCATAGCTGCTAAGTCTCCCATTGTGGCAGAGAAACTACCCTTTCCCGGCATCCTTCCGTATTTGCAGTTTCCCATAAATTTCCCATATGATTGTGTTATAAAATTATGTTAAAAAAACATGAGATCTGTCTCTCAAAATGTAAATGTCGCAAGAAATGTAAGTCAAAATCGGATCACTTTGTTGTAGAATGCAATTTGTTCATAAGTGTGATTTTAGGTTCTTATGCACATGTCTTAAAATGTATGATGTGATGAAGATGGGAATGATGGGGAATAAAGCAATGTTATTTATTCAGCACTTTGCCACAGCTGAGACAAATAAATTATCTATATTCTCTTCTATTAGATTCTATTATGCTGTTTTGCTGTTTTTATTGTTGCACTGCCACCTTCTCATAGTTTCTTTTCTTAAACCTGCTGCACTAAGGACTAAAGAACAGTGACAATGTTCAGTGTAATTTATAATAAATGTGAATGTTTTTATGGTAGATAGCACTTAGTAGTTTCTCAGGCCTACAGTGGTATTCAGAAACTGCATTAGCATTCAAAATAAACATACATTTTTAATTTGTTTCTTTTACTCATTACTTATATAATCTAGACACCATATTCTATTTCTATGTTGCAAAATACAAAAAAGAAAATTAGATGTTATTAAGCTTTCATTTACTACAATATTTTCCACTTGTAATCTTTAGCTAATGGGCATTCTGAATTTCTTTCAGTTAAATGTAGATTTAGTAAAATATAAATTGTGTGGACTCAACCTGAAATCTACACACAAAATTTATTTTTTTTAATCTAATCCTTAATATTTGCATGCAATACTGTTTATACCACCAACGATGTATCTACATTTACAGCTTTACCTGCAAATAAAACAGGATCTTAACTCTGGGGGCTGTTCTAAACTTATTTAACCCATATAAGTCCAAAACAGTGCTTGATAGAGAGAACAGCATAGTTTTTGTTTTATTTTTGGGATTAAACACGAACAGTCTCCAGTGCATATGTGTATAAAAGCAAAGATTGATCAATGCAGATAATAAATACAAACAAAGTCAAAGAGAAGTTGAAAACAGTAAATGAAACTAAATGAAGCTTTTATACAAAAAGACAATCAATATATGCTACTGTTCAAAAGGTTTTTGTAGCGATTGTAACCGTCTTTGTTTTGTATGAAAATATATCTATCGGTCTTTGTTTATTCAATGACGTGAATTTACTATTAAGTTCAATTGAATAATGTGTTTAGAAATTTTCAAAGGAAATACAGAAGTGAGTAATGTGAATGAAATGATGTTGAAAGGGACAACACAAGCATGAAAAGAGGGGCAGAGAAATCGTGTACAACACTATGAAGGAACGAAGAACACAATTGAAAAAATATGGAGTAAGGAAGAAAACTCAAAGAGTGGGGAATTAGAGGAAGTGATGTAGGACAGAAGTAAGGAAATAGTAAATGGAATGAAAGAAAGCAAGTAGGAAATAAAGGAGAACAGAAGGACTGAAAAATGGAAGGATGGAAGAAAGTAAAAGAGGAATAAAGAACAAAAGAAAATAGAACAATGTTATATGGCATGATGTCAGTCAGGAAGGAAGGAAGGACGTTCTTTTCTAAATGTATTAAGGTATGAAAAATACCTGAATACAGACTCCACCCAAACCTCCTTTCTTGTTTATGTCCCTTCCTTTGCACACTTCTTCATGAGGTTAAGAAAATCTTTGAGGCTTTTGAGTAAACAAAGCTAAAGTTGGACAAAGCAAGCTACCAAACTTGTGTGTCTCTAAGAACATTATGTTGCATGATATTTGAAATATTTTAAGTGGTACGTGTGGATAGTCCTATTGAGGCAAATCAGTAACACAGACGGACAGGAAACAACCCACAGGCCAGCAGGGCAGTAGTAAAAAAACCTGGTGAATCTAATCGTTTCCTCACTCACTGCCCAAATTCCATCATGGTGGGTTAGTCGAGACAAATTGTAAAGCACT
Organism: Jordanella pulchra; assembly: GCA_034780135.1. NCBI lineage: Eukaryota > Metazoa > Chordata > Actinopteri > Cyprinodontiformes > Cyprinodontidae > Jordanella > Jordanella pulchra. Next base: position 12,111 of record JAUZNJ010030395.1, read on the forward strand.
TTGTGTGAATAGAGCTAGATGAACAAAGTGATACAGATAGGCATGTAAAGTGAAGACAGACAGGAGCACCCATGCCTCATGCGTGATTCATCCATCTCTGTCCAATCCTTTCATTTTCCTCTTTCATTTCATTACTTTTACTTTTTTACCAGCTAAGCACAATATGTTTGTCTTGACTTATTTCTGTTATTTTATTAGAAAATATCTTCAGCACTACAAATTTACCAAAGAAGTCATACTAAATCAAGGTTTATCTTGCCACAACGCGCAGTGAGGAGGATGGTAAGAGAAGTTAAAAAAAGTCCTACACTTACTGTTACAGAGTTGCAACAAAGAGTGGAATCTTGGGGGTCACAAAGTCTCCAAAACAACCATCAGACACTCTCTACATGCCAACGAGCTGTTTGAAAGGCACGCAAGGAAAAAGCCTTTTCTCACCAACACTCACAAACGTAAACATATGGAGTTTGCTAAGCGGCACTGGAACTTCAACCCCTGAGCATGTGCTTTGGTCAGATGAGACTACGATTGAGCTTTTTGACAACAAATGCTCAGAGTTGGTGTGGAGTAAAACAAAAGATGAGTATGCCGAAAAGCACTTCATGCCCACGGTTAAGTATTTTTCATATGCAGCAGAAATCATGGCTTGCATATAGGGTCTTTCTCCCAACAAAACAGGAATTAACTTTTCTGATTGGTTAATGCTGTGCTTAAAACTGCGAAATTTCATCTTTCTGAACTCCAGCATCAAACACTGAAACACCCCTATCCTCGTATGCTTGGATACCAGACTCCCAAAGCTCAGACATGCCGCAGGGCATCTCAAAGTTGCTTGACACCTTCCCCCCTATAGGCTTTGCATGTAAATCAGATGCTTTGACGGCCATTTGGTGTGAACACACCTTAAGAGAATATTGGGTACCAAATAGCATCACAAAGTCCGAGAAACACACCAAAAAGTATGTACCATAATTCTCTTTACTTGAATCAAGACAAAACTGAAGCAATATTCACTGGAGAAGACTATAACTGAAATAATTCAAAATTTAACACACAGCTTTAAGACAGCTAGAAACCACCAATCAGGCTCAAAATCTGTGTGGCGTGACTAAAAAATGAACCCTCAATGGCAAATAAAGACAGTAAAAAAGTTGTCTTTCTATTAGCTAAATAACATTTCCAGGATTAATGGACTAATGTCTAAACAGAATATTGAAAAAAGAATTCTTTTTTTCATCTTTAGTTGAATTGATTACTGCAACAGTGTCTTCACAAGTCTTAAAAAGACAATCAGACAGATGCAGCTACTCCAGAATGGTGCTGCTGGTGTCCTCGGCAAGAAATAAAAGTGAGGACATCAAAATTGTTACACTGGCTCCACATCTCACAGAGAACTTTAAAATATATCTATTAGTCTATAAATCACTGAAGAGCTGTCAGTACATCTATCACCCAGACCTCTTAGGTCAGTGGTTTCCAAACTTTTTTAGCCATGCACCCCCTTCTGGGTCCCAACCGGGATGACGCCCACATACACCACCTCCGTAAAAAATATACTTTTAAACAAAACAAAACTTATTTTTATAGCCAAGTTATATTAAATCCTGCTCAAATACCTAGAGCAAACATCATAACCTCAAAGAAGAAAATTGAATAACTGCAATTAAAATAACACTAGCCCGTCATCTTAACATATATTATAAAATGAATTTAGAACTGAATTTGAATCTAATTGCAATAAAGTTGTACACAACATCCACAACAGGATCCCCTGGATTTTCAGGTGCAGCGAGAGAAACAAGAGACAAACAGAGCAGTCAAACTCCACAGAAAACCGGAAAAGTCCATAAAGGTTGATGCCTATAAACCCCTAGGGGTGTGAACACTATACTTTGGGACTGCATGTCTTAGGTCATCTGGGTCTGATCTACTTTGTATTTCTGAACCAAACAGTACCACACATGAAGAAGCAGTGTTTAGGTCTTATGCTCCACAAATCTGGGAATACCAGAAAGCTATAAAAGCTCTGAAACCCTCAGTTGTTAAAGGAGGATTTTTCTTTCTTTTATCACTTCATTTAAGATCAGTACATAGGATTGTTCCAAAGTCAACAACCCAATGTGAGCAAGTATCAATTGTCAGTACATGCTTATCCTGCATTATTAGCTGCATAACTCAATGTAATGTATTAAGCTTCCTTAGATAGGAAACCATTTTTTTCTTCTTTCTTTCTTTGGATTATTGCTTACTTTTGAATTTTATTGAATTGGGTAATGAGTGGGGGAATGAGCAACTGAGATCTCGGGAGAGCTGTGTGACAGTTAAAATGGCGGCATACTGGTAATTCAAAAACAAATCCACTCAGGTAAGTATAAGCCAATAATTGTAAACAAACAATGTCAGGTTTAAACTTTAACAATTGTCCCATATTTCTGAGGGGACAAACTGGAAGACGAGACCTTGACGAACCTGGAGAGCTACCTGGGCAATTGTTTTTACAACATCATAATGGGGAAGCCAAGGAATACTGCATCCTCATCAACGCCTTCTACTAAACGATGTCGATCTAATTCAGCCAGAGCTGCTTCTACCTCTACTTCAGGGGTGTCAAACTGGTTCCAAAAAGGGCCGTGTGGCTGCTGGCTTTCTTTCCAACCAAGCAGTAGCACACCAGACTATAGTCATCTCATTAAGTCATC